>JAHPZR010037166.1:0-16098 GCA_019787425.1 Platygyra sinensis
ATCTTATTAGCCTTTTAGCGTTGGCAAAAATTGTCGTATCATCTCAGCACAAAAGTTCGCGAAGAAAAAACTACTTTGTCTAGATTTTATATTGACAAACTGAAAACATCGCCTCGGCCTTGAAATTGTGCGAGCTGGATTTTGTTTTGATACAGACGTTGGTACAAAAATATTTCTTTGGTAGTCATCCTCAACGCTAAAACACATTATCACGCAAAGCAACTCCAACAACTTAAGTCGCTTTGTATCTCGCCTATCATCTAACCCGGCAAACAATTTGCGGATTCGGACTAATAATAGTTATCACTAAAGCTGCCCCGCTTTCTTTAATTTCTGTTGATTGAAAACAATAATATTGAACGTTATTGTATGAACTAAAATTTTAATTTTTTTGTTAACTGTATCACTCATACTGTTCAAGAAAACTTAGGCATCTTACACGTATCTTACCATATAGAGGGAGGTGAATAGGTCTACGGATCGGCGGATTTGGCAAATATTTTAGCCCGGATTCTGGATTCAGAGCGAAATTTTAACGGATCTGCGGATCCTATGATCACAGCGGATCGCGGTTTTATCCCGTCTTTGGGCCCGGATTTTTGATTTTGGTTGTTAGGAGGGCCGGATCGTAGATCTAAACGTTCCCCCGGAAATTTCACTTTCTCTCGTTTATGTGCCGGATGTCATGCAGTGGAGAAAATGACTAGAAATAGTGAGGCACTTGAGCTTGACGTTGCCATACGCTTGCTTTTTTTTCTCGTATCTGCAAGATTTTGTTTAGATACAGACGTTCGTTACTTAAATATTTCGTTGATAGTCATCCGGTCAACGCTAAAAGACAATATCGCTCAATTCAAGGCAACTCCAACAACTAAAGTCACTTTGTTTCTCGCCTGTCATCTCACGCCGCAAACAATTTGCGGATTCGGATTTAGTTGATTTTTTGAGCGGATCGACGGATTCAGCCATTAATTTTAGCGGATCGGCGGATTTAGATACCCCTATTCACCCCCCTCCATATATATGATCCAAGAATCAACTAAGTTAACTAAACAGAAGTGAAGATTTTTTCCGAGACGTTACCAGAAGTATCGCGTTACAGTCGCCATGTATGCAAATAGCCGGTAAAGCTTATTGTCATCAACGAAAACGCCGCAAACATTTTAATACATTTGGATCGATAACCCTGCCAGTCACCCAGCACACATGGTTACTCAGCGGTAAAAATAAGCGATCCAAATAAACGAGATGCCAAAGGTAAAACTGACGAACGGAAGGGTATTTAGCTATTTAGCTATCTTTCTTGAACCACACTGGCCTCGAATTTCTAGTAGTGACAGTTGAAACCCGCTATTTTGAAGTCCCAAGGGAAATGGGAAAAAGTTCGAAATAAAATAATCGGGGAAGCGTAAAATTCGTGACAATGAAACATTTTTTTTAACAAAGTACAATACATATATGTTATTGGCCGGCTGTGAGGTCCGTATAGGGAAAAACTGTGACCGAGGTCTAGCCTGAATTTCAACCGTCTCTTCCTCTCGCTAAGTCTCGGGAGAGAGACGTCTGAAGGCACTGGGCGATAATGCTGTCCGATGACGTCACTACCCGAATTCTGATTGGTTGCCGTGTTAATTTATTCGTCCGACGCGAATAATTTGAATAATTTTATTGCCAAACTTTGCGCGTTCACTGAAGATGACAGAAGAAAATCGCGTGCTAAAGGACCTAAAGCCACATAACAAGAGTTAAAGCCGTTTCTGGTGTATGCTCGACATTTGGAGTTCAAAACCACTATCCACAACAGGAAAAGGCAGTTGCAGAATTCCTTAACGGAAGCGATGTATTCGTAAACTTGCCTACGAGATATCATGGTCATCATATGGCTCCACTAGTCAGTAGGGATTGAACATTCAAAGCAGCACAGCCATTTTCCAAACGAAAGTTAGTCGTATGCAAAATTTACCTGAAAAAAAGTCTGAAAACTTGCAACAGTTCACTCGTAAAAATTATCATTTTTCTTTCGATATGTACGGCTAGCACACTAAATACATTGGCATTAAACACTCCTTGAAATCCATAAATGAAGACGTTTGTTGGGTTTTTCAACGGCCATTCTCATGCATGAATGACTCCAAGAGAAAGCAAATCTGCACGCGAGCAAACAAATTATTCTGCACGTATTTTCTTGGGGCTACGAGCTGAACATATACTTAAACCTATAAAACTTATAACCTATTACCACAAAATTATAAGTTTCATTAGAAGTTTTGTTCAGTCTGTAGCGAATACGTAAAGAAATAATTTAGGGTGCGTTTCTTTAAAAAAATCCAAGATTGGATTTTTAAATCCGAAATAAAAATCATTATTTTTATTTTTTAAATCCGAAATCTTGGATTAATCTGTTTAGTAAAGAAACGCAAAATCCGTTTTCGGATTATTTCGGATTTAAAAATCCAATCTTGGATTTTCTTAAAGAAACGCACCCTTAGTTCGCAGCGTTGTAGATTTTCTTGCTCTCCGATTCGGGGTCAGTCATGCATGCGAGTGGCCGTTGAGAAACCCAATTACAATCCGCCCGTCTTCAGTTACAAATTTCAAGGAATATTTAAAGTGCCTATGACAGATATTTTTTTATTTTCTAGTTAGATTCTACATTAGGTTCTGATGTGAAAAAACGAAAAAAATTTCCTTGTAGCGATTTTCCTTCACCGCGTTTTAGCCGTTTGAAAACGTAAAATTTCAATTCCGGTTGGGTCAAAAACCTCGTCAAGAGGGAAACTGGGGATAGTTGTGTTGTGACGTGTCACCGGGAACACATCAACCTCGTTCCCAGGGTCTCTCTTCTCTGCCTCCCTTGGTCGTTGGAAGAAAGACCCTGGTTGCGGCTGGTCACGTGACAGCCTATAACACAAACTTTTCCACCGGGGTAGAGTCAACCAATATTTTTTGTCGATCTCAACTGAATCGAATGAAGGTCATCGAATTAAACTGCAGGCAGCTTTGAAATTTTCCAGTCCCATTGTAAGCTCCACACAGGTCAGACGAAATATCTTTATAAATATCTAGGGCATTGAAGTATCACTCTTATTTCAAATTCAGCCGGTCTATTTACTATTAGAAGTGAAACTGTTTCGCTGTTTTATGTTTCGTACCTGAATTAACCTCACGGCACATTGTTCGCTAAATGAAACGATGTTCAAGTTTATTAACATTTTTTGCAAAATATATTTCTTGACTAAGCCAAGGAACCTTGAATTAACATCTGTCGAAATATAAACTTGCGTAAACCTGATGGAGATGAAACATAAGTGTGCGGCTTATGTCAACACGGAGGGTGTAATTTGCAGGTTGCAGGTTGCAGGTTGCAGGTTGCAGGTTGCAGGTTGCAGGTTGCAGGTTGCAGGTTGCAGGTTGCAGGTTGCAGGTTATATTAGTATTATGCACTTAAGAACTTCTGAGTGTATGTACAACCTATGAATGTATTTCACCCAAAAGTGTTACATAAACTGCCAAATATTTTACTGAGGGTTTTTGTATTTCCTTTCTAGTCTTTAAAGTTTCTTTGCATTAATCATATGATGCCTTTTGTGGTTATTTTTTGCGGATATTTTTTCCCACGTACGGTAAATGAAACAAAGAAAGCTATTATCCTTTGCATTAGTTAGCATCTTTACAAACGTGTTCAGGAAAATCACTCGGTTCTAGTCAACGTTTCATCGTGTTGAGATCAAGAAAAGAGTTCAACAATTAGCGCTGTAAAATCCCTAATGCGGACACAGAGGTAAGAAGCTTTTCCTTGTGCACGTTACATTTTTATAGCCTTTCATGCCGGATTTGTGTATTTCAATTTCTGTTTTCCGAAGTTTACAATAGTTTACTCGTTTTGTACAATGATAGTCTAATTCTAGTTTTACTTCTTAATTTTTGAAACTGCTTCGCTTCGCTTTGTTGCTTATCGCTTGGTTAAACATCTCATCGCTGTGCTTCAATAAACTCTGTTTACGCCAATCACCGTGGTGACTTTGTTGTAGCAAACCGTTTGAAGCGCGTAAAAAAGTTCTGTCTATTAACGTGGGCATTACCGATCGGGGGGGTGGGGGGTCGGGGGTATTCCCTATAATGGCCTATACGGGGAGGCTCCGCCCGAAAGGGGTACCTTTTTTAGGCTTCACGTACATAAAAGGGTAGGGATTTCACAACTTGAGGTATATAAAAGGAAGGGAAATCGGTCATTTAGGCATCTAAAAGGGCCTTTAATTATAATCTTTCGAATAGACGCCCCTTACGGCTTTATCAGTTTGTTTATTAATCACTACATGAAATTGAGAACAAGACTTCCTAAAGAAGGTATGTGAATGGGGTACCTTTTTTCAATTAAAGGTACATAAAAGGGGTACCTTTTCTGCCAAAATGGTATATAAAAGGCTGAGGGGTTGGACCTCGGGGCGGAGCCTCCCGTATTAAACTTTGTCAAGTAGACCCCCCCCCCCCCCCCCGGGTTACCGATCGTTCTGTGAGTAACGTTCCGCGCTCACACAAAGATAGTTCCAGATAGTTCACAAAATAAAGCTGAACTTATTGTTAAGGCGGCAGAGTTACAATCTCCCATTTGATTGGTTCATTGGCTTGCAGGTTGCTAGCTATGGCCCTTAAAGACAAGACTTAAACATGAACGTGAACTCTATTATCAAAGTTTAATACATTGTAGACATTCTTAATACTTTTAAAACAATCAACAATACAATCTAGATTGAAAAATTATCTTTTTAAGACTTGCTTTCAATTGACTTCTTTGTTTTATTGCGTGACAGTGAAAAACGCTCTTTTATTCTACTCTTTCAGATAACGCAATCGCCAAAATTCGCACGTGGAGATTGTGCGCTCTTTCTCGAAATGGAAAAATTAATTCCGGTATTGTGCGACAAGAGCTAAATCGTCAATAAGGAAAACAAGGGTATTAAGGTTACGATTTTTCATGCTTCGATTTCTTGTGAATAGCATTTTTCGCGATTGTTCCATTTGTAAGATTTTACATTACCGTGACTAGCCCTGATCTTGTAGTTATTTTGTTTGTGATTAGATATGAGCCCCTGGGTCTAAGTACTGCTTTGATCATAATTCTTTAAAGTTAAATCAGAATACATTTTTTTACCTCTAAATCGATGTAGTGAATATTATTTTCGTATTTAATCTTCATCGCACTGATCTTCGACGGCGACCTGGTTGGTAACACTGTTATTAAGCAGAATACTTACAAGTGAAATGTTCCACGAGAGCTTCCACACTTGGAGCCGCATCGCAACGCAATCCCCGAACAAAAAGAGATCTCCGGTTAGCAGTACCTTTCATCCAGTGCAACATAAGCGCAGAACTTTTATGGAACTATCGGCACACGAACGAGCACCGTCTTAGACCACAGTAATTGGACTCTCTGATTTAACAATAGACCCTTTTTGTGCTTATCGTATGATTCATGTTTGTCTCAAATTTATCGCACCTTTTTAATCTCTAACCATTGCGAAGGGAACTGAAAACAAAGAAAGTGGAAAAAGTCACACCTAGGGCTTAGAGTTTCATACAAATCGCAGAAATACTTCTTCTATCAATTCTCGACGTTCAACTCAATCGAACTCTGGAAAAAGAATTAAAAGAAGAACTATGAAGACTTCGTGTATACATTGCTTACAAAATGGCATGTATGTTTCGATCATTTGCTTTATGCTTGAATTCGGTTGGAGTCAAAATTCAGATTTTGGCTACCACTTCCCTTCCTGTCAACTAGGATGCTAGGAATGCAGATTTTGTTTCCTGTATAGTACTACTACTAGAAGTGATCAGAGCGGGTACTTCGTAGTTAATGAAATTTTATTAACTGCGAAATATTCGCTCTACACTGTAATACAAAGCGATTACTTCGCCGTTAATGAAATTTTATTAACTGCGAAATATTCGCCCTACACTGTAATTGAGAGCGATTACTTCGCGATTAATGAAATTTTATTAACTGCGAAATATTTGCTCATACTATTATAGATAGTGAGTACTTCGCCGTTAACGAAATTTTATTAACTGCGAAATTTTAACTCTGACTATTATACTGAATGAGTTCTTCGCAGTTAATGAATTTTTATTAACTACGAAATATTTGTTCCATACTATTATAAGAGAGTACTTCGCCGTTAACGAAATTTTATTAACTGCGAAATATTTGCTCCATACTATAATAGAGGGTGAGTACTTCGCCTTTAATGAAATTTTATAACTGCGAAATATTTGCTCCCATTATTATCGAGAGTGAGTACTTCGCAGTTAATGAAATTTTAATAACTGCGAAATATTTGCTCCATACTATTATAGAGAGGAGTACTTCGCCGTTAATGAAATTTTAATAACTGTGAAATATTTGCTCCACATTAATAGAGAGTGAGTACTTAGCCGTTAACGAAATTTTATTAACTGCGAAATTTTCCTCGGTATATAATAAAAATTAAATTTTACTAATAAAGTTATAATAATAATTAATTTTACTGATAAACTTAATAGCAAAATTTTATTGAAATTCTGTAGATAAAATTAACTACGAAATTTGTAATTATATATATTCCCATTATTCAGTGTCTTCAAAGCCTATAAAATTTTCATTCTCAGCTATTTTATTGTATGCACAAGAAGGTAATAGAATTCTTTTTCCATCCAAAAATCCATGGACCAGTTGTGTAAACTCTCCGTAGGCTACCTCCAGGTAAAAACCTTCAAAAAACGAATAAATGACATTAGGATGTTTTTTTGGACGGTGGGGGGGGGGGGGGGGGGGGAGGAGGGGAGGGAATTCCTGGAATGAAGAGATAAAGCTTGCTACAGTAGTTATTACTAATATAGCTTTAGATGAATATAGATTATAAAAATACCATTTTAAGGAAATATGCAACAACAAGAAGCATGAAGGAAATGAATAAAATAAAAAAATCATTAAGATAGCTCTAAGCAAGCTAACAGTGGACAAATCATAATACTATAGCGAGTGAGACACGGATGTCATACTTGTGATATGTGTAATGATGCAGAACTTCACAAAATGGAACTTACTTCGGCAGAAAATAAATTACTTAACGTTTGTTCCGATCTAGTCTGGCGATATTTCCGTCCATCGATCGTTCCATATTTTGCTGCAGCCGAGCGCAGTGCCAAGTAATTCAGTCAAACGGCGTTGAAACCGGGATGCATTGTCAGGCATCGTAGAGTTGTCTCGACTTCCGGGAAACGCCATCACTTGATAGAGATTCTACGCATTTCTCTAAAATTTCGTGGCAGTACAAGTACTCTCCTGCATTTTTCAAGCGCTCCAGCGAACAGTTACCACATCTAAACCTACATAAAAACTACACTTGTCTCAAGAGGAATTATCAGTTATCGATTGTAAAAACATCGATCAGTCGAAGCATACAATAACTGTGCGATAAATTCTTATGGGTGGCTTACCAAGTAGTCTCAGCGTCCAGACCTTCGATATTATCAAATCTCTTTTGTAACGCCTGGTCCTCTGTTCGGCCACCTATACTTCGTTGCCGTATTCGGCGATCCGTTTGTCGTCTGCCAATGGCTCCGGCATCTAAGTAAAGACCTTCTAGTTCTGAGTCGAATGCATTTGATTCCTCGAGAATCACGCTTTCAGGATCATACTCGACTATCACCTCCGCCGTCTTGGATAAGTCAGAATCGCCGCTCTCCTGATTAGAGTCAAATTCTACAGATGCCTAGTAGCTTGACATCTTATTATTTACGCTCAGCGAGCTTTGACGAAGAAACAGACTGGATCCCGGTTGTTGACGAGTATCGTCCCGACAACCTGTCACTTCTCTTTCGTTTTGGTTGTCAATGTGTTCCCAACCTCGTTCTCAGGGTCTCTCTTCTCTGCCTCCCTTGGTCGTTGGAAGAAAGACCCTGGTTGCGGCTGGTCACGTGACCACCCAGATCTGGGTGGTAAAAAAATCTGTTGGGTGGGAGGGTGGCAGAGTGTTTTGTTTGGTTGATGTGACAAACTTTGTGGGTTTTCAAATCCTCTAGCAGTCGCTAAAAACTACTCGCTCTATCGGGGTTCGAAGTCGAATTTGCCGATGAAGAATGCTACACGATTTCTGCCGTCTTCAAAATATAGAAGACTTTTGTTCACAAAGAAATTCGGCAGCTGAATGGAGCGGAAACTTTTTGGCGGTTTATAGCAAATGTAAAAGGTCACGTACCGGATCGAAGTGAAACCAGTGATCAGTCTCTTGAATCTTTGAATTCGGAGGTAATTTATTTTCTTCTTTGTGCGGTTTTTTGAATGCTGAAAGTAGTTCTGTCATACGGTCGATTAGCCGAGTATTCTGACTTGCATTGATTTACAGCAATGCGAAATGATTTACAGTTTTGTTTTGTTGACATACGGAGGGTGTAATTGCAGGTTGCAGGTTGCAGGTTGCAGGTTGCAGGTCAAATATAGATAATTCTGATGAATATAAATAAATAAATAAATAAATAAATAGATACCGCAAAATTTAAAATTCCCGGTTTTCTTATTGCCAAGACTGTCTTGTAGTAAGTAGTTAATGATCAAGTGTACGCTGGTGTTTATGTTGGTGTTGTGACGTTAATCAGCAAAGTAATCTTAATTGACACAAATGTCTGGGTAATTTAAACAACTCAATGCTAATTATTTTCGAGATCGACAGGGTTACAACAGCAACAATTATTATCATGAACTTAAATCTTCAGTTGCCAAATATTTCAAGGTTAGATTTGTAAGAAGTCCAAGTTCTAAGGTAATAATAATAATAATAATAATAATAATAATAATAATAATAATAATAATAATAATAATAATAATAATAATAACTTTATTTCTATAGCGGTATATACAAAAGCTCTATATCGCTTTACAATCTAATAAATATCTAACTAACAATATAACACTAAAACAAAGAAGTCAATTGAAAGCAAGTCTAAAAAGATAATTTTTCAATCTAGATTGTATTGTTGATTGTTTTAAAAGTATTAAGAATGTCTACAATGTATTAAACTTTGATAATAGAGTTCACGTTCATGTTTAAGTCTTGTCTTTAAGGGCCATAGCTAGCAACCTGCAAGCCAATGAACCAATCAAATGGGAGATTGTAACTCTGCCGCCTTAACAATAAGTTCAGCTTTATTTTGTGAACTATCTGGAACTATCTTTGTGTGAGCGCGGAACGTTACTCACAGAACGATCGGTAACCCGGGGGGGGGGGGGGGTCTACTTGACAAAGTTTAATACGGGGAGGCTCCGCCCCGAGGTCCAACCCCTCAGCCTTTTATATACCATTTTGGCAGAAAAGGTACCCCTTTTATGTACCTTTAATTGAAAAAAGGTACCCCATTCACATACCTTCTTTAGGAAGTCTTGTTCTCAATTTCATGTAGTGATTAATAAACAAACTGATAAAGCCGTAAGGGGCGTCTATTCGAAAGATTATAATTAAAGGCCCTTTTAGATGCCTAAATGACCGATTTCCCTTCCCTTTTATATACCTCAAGTTGTGAAATCCCTACCCTTTTATGTACGTGAAGCCTAAAAAAGGTACCCCTTTCGGGCGGAGCCTCCCCGTATAGGCCATTATAGGGAATACCCCCGACCCCCCACCCCCCCCGATCGGTAATGCCCACGTTAATAGACAGAACTTTTTTACGCGCTTCAAACGGTTTGCTACAACAAAGTCACCACGGTGATTGGCGTAAACAGAGTTTATTGAAGCACAGCGATGAGATGTTTAACCAAGCGATAAGCAACAAAGCGAAGCGAAGCAGTTTCAAAAATTAAGAAGTAAAACTAGAATTAGACTATCATTGTACAAAACGAGTAAACTATTGTAAACTTCGGAAAACAGAAATTGAAATACACAAATCCGGCATGAAAGGCTATAAAAATGTAACGTGCACAAGGAAAAGCTTCTTACCTCTGTGTCCGCATTAGGGATTTTACAGCGCTAATTGTTGAACTCTTTTCTTGATCTCAACACGATGAAACGTTGACTAGAACCGAGTGATTTTCCTGAACACGTTTGTAAAGATGCTAACTAATGCAAAGGATAATAGCTTTCTTTGTTTCATTTACCGTACGTGGGAAAAAATATCCGCAAAAAATAACCACAAAAGGCATCATATGATTAATGCAAAGAAACTTTAAAGACTAGAAAGGAAATACAAAAACCCTCAGTAAAATATTTGGCAGTTTATGTAACACTTTTGGGTGAAATACATTCATAGGTTGTACATACACTCAGAAGTTCTTAAGTGCATAATACTAATATAACCTGCAACCTGCAACCTGCAACCTGCAACCTGCAACCTGCAACCTGCAACCTGCAACCTGCAACCTGCAACCTGCAACCTGCAAATTACACCCTCCGTGTTGACATAAGCCGCACACTTATGTTTCATCTCCATCAGGTTTACGCAAGTTTATATTTCGACAGATGTTAATTCAAGGTTCCTTGGCTTAGTCAAGAAATATATTTTGCAAAAATGTTAATAAACTTGAACATCGTTTCATTTAGCGAACAATGTGCCGTGAGGTTAATTCAGGTACGAAACATAAAACAGCGAAACAGTTTCACTTCTAATAGTAAATAGACCGGCTGAATTTGAAATAAGAGTGATACTTCAATGCCCTAGATATTTATAAAGATATTTCGTCTGACCTGTGTGGAGCTTACAATGGGACTGGAAAATTTCAAAGCTGCCTGCAGTTTAATTCGATGACCTTCATTCGATTCAGTTGAGATCGACAAAAAATATTGGTTGACTCTACCCCGGTGGAAAAGTTTGTGTTATAGGCTGTCACGTGACCAGCCGCAACCAGGGTCTTTCTTCCAACGACCAAGGGAGGCAGAGAAGAGAGACCCTGGGAACGAGGTTGATGTGTTCCCGGTGACACGTCACAACACAACTATCCCCAGTTTCCCTCTTGACGAGGTTTTTGACCCAACCGGAATTGAAATTTTACGTTTTCAAACGGCTAAAACGCGGTGAAGGAAAATCGCTACAAGGAAATTTTTTTCGTTTTTCACATCAGAACCTAATGTAGAATCTAACTAGAAAATAAAAAAATATCTGTCATAGGCACTTTAAATATTCCTTGAAATTTGTAACTGAAGACGGGCGGATTGTAATTGGGTTTCTCAACGGCCACTCGCATGCATGACTGACCCCGAATCGGAGAGCAAGAAAATCTACAACGCTGCGAACTAAGGGTGCGTTTCTTTAAGAAAATCCAAGATTGGATTTTTAAATCCGAAATAATCCGAAAACGGATTTTGCGTTTCTTTACTAAACAGATTAATCCAAGATTTCGGATTTAAAAAATAAAAATAATGATTTTTATTTCGGATTTAAAAATCCAATCTTGGATTTTTTTAAAGAAACGCACCCTAAATTATTTCTTTACGTATTCGCTACAGACTGAACAAAACTTCTAATGAAACTTATAATTTTGTGGTAATAGGTTATAAGTTTTATAGGTTTAAGTATATGTTCAGCTCGTAGCCCCAAGAAAATACGTGCAGAATAATTTGTTTGCTCGCGTGCAGATTTGCTTTCTCTTGGAGTCATTCATGCATGAGAATGGCCGTTGAAAAACCCAACAAACGTCTTCATTTATGGATTTCAAGGAGTGTTTAATGCCAATGTATTTAGTGTGCTAGCCGTACATATCGAAAGAAAAATGATAATTTTTACGAGTGAACTGTTGCAAGTTTTCAGACTTTTTTTCAGGTAAATTTTGCATACGACTAACTTTCGTTTGGAAAATGGCTGTGCTGCTTTGAATGTTCAATCCCTACTGACTAGTGGAGCCATATGATGACCATGATATCTCGTAGGCAAGTTTACGAATACATCGCTTCCGTTAAGGAATTCTGCAACTGCCTTTTCCTGTTGTGGATAGTGGTTTTGAACTCCAAATGTCGAGCATACACCAGAAACGGCTTTAACTCTTGTTATGTGGCTTTAGGTCCTTTAGCACGCGATTTTCTTCTGTCATCTTCAGTGAACGCGCAAAGTTTGGCAATAAATTATTCAAATTATTCGCGTCGGACGAATAAATTAACACGGCAACCAATCAGAATTCGGGTAGTGACGTCATCGGACAGCATTATCGCCCAGTGCCTTCAGACGTCTCTCTCCCGAGACTTAGCGAGAGGAAGAGACGGTTGAAATTCAGGCTAGACCTCGGTCACAGTTTTTCCCTATACGGACCTCACAGCCGGCCAATAACATATATGTATTGTACTTTGTTAAAAAAAATGTTTCATTGTCACGAATTTTACGCTTCCCCGATTATTTTATTTCGAACTTTTTCCCATTTCCCTTGGGACTTCAAAATAGCGGGTTTCAACTGTCACTACTAGAAATTCGAGGCCAGTGTGGTTCAAGAAAGATAGCTAAATAGCTAAATACCCTTCCGTTCGTCAGTTTTACCTTTGGCATCTCGTTTATTTGGATCGCTTATTTTTACCGCTGAGTAACCATGTGTGCTGGGTGACTGGCAGGGTTATCGATCCAAATGTATTAAAATGTTTGCGGCGTTTTCGTTGATGACAATAAGCTTTACCGGCTATTTGCATACATGGCGACTGTAACGCGATACTTCTGGTAACGTCTCGGAAAAAATCTTCACTTCTGTTTAGTTAACTTAGTTGATTCTTTGGATCATATATATGGAGGGGGGTGAATAGGGGTATCTAAATCCGCCGATCCGCTAAAATTAATGGCTGAATCCGTCGATCCGCTCAAAAAATCAACTAAATCCGAATCCGCAAATTGTTTGCGGCGTGAGATGACAGGCGAGAAACAAAGTGACTTTAGTTGTTGGAGTTGCCTTGAATTGAGCGATATTGTCTTTTAGCGTTGACCGGATGACTATCAACGAAATATTTAAGTAACGAACGTCTGTATCTAAACAAAATCTTGCAGATACGAGAAAAAAAGCAAGCGTATGGCAACGTCAAGCTCAAGTGCCTCACTATTTCTAGTCATTTTCTCCACTGCATGACATCCGGCACATAAACGAGAGAAAGTGAAATTTCCGGGGGAACGTTTAGATCTACGATCCGGCCCTCCTAACAACCAAAATCAAAAATCCGGGCCCAAAGACGGGATAAAACCGCGATCCGCTGTGATCATAGGATCCGCAGATCCGTTAAAATTTCGCTCTGAATCCAGAATCCGGGCTAAAATATTTGCCAAATCCGCCGATCCGTAGACCTATTCACCTCCCTCTATATGGTAAGATACGTGTAAGATGCCTAAGTTTCTTGAACAGTATGAGTGATACAGTTAACAAAAAAAATTAAAATTTTAGTTCATACAATAACGTTCAATATTATTGTTTTCAATCAACAGAAATTAAAGAAAGCGGGGCAGCTTTAGTGATAACTATTATTAGTCCGAATCCGCAAATTGTTTGCCGGGTTAGATGATAGGCGAGATACAAAGCGACTTAAGTTGTTGGAGTTGCTTTGCGTGATAATGTGTTTTAGCGTTGAGGATGACTACCAAAGAAATATTTTTGTACCAACGTCTGTATCAAAACAAAATCCAGCTCGCACAATTTCAAGGCCGAGGCGATGTTTTCAGTTTGTCAATATAAAATCTAGACAAAGTAGTTTTTTCTTCGCGAAACTTTTGTGCTGAGATGATACGACAATTTTTGCCAACGCTAAAAGGCTAATAAGATTCTGCTTGTTTCTTTGACATTTCATACTGCGAAAATGAAATAGACAAGGAGTTTTGAGAACTTGAACTCAAACAAAAAAATCGAAATTGTTTTTCGAGTTCATTAAAGAAAGAGCTACCGTAACTTAATCGCTGATTTAATATCTTTGCTGTCTTCCCATGTACAGTGGAACCCCGCTATAACGAACCCCGCTATAGCGAAGACCCCGTTGTAACGAACAACATTTGAAAGCCCGGCAGAATTACAGTAAAATATGTGGAAACAAACCCCGCTATAACGAACCCCGCTATAACGAAATCCCCGCTATAACGAATTGATTTCGATGGTCCCAACGCACAATTTACCCCGCTATAACGAATATTTTGTCCTGTCGCTCTCAGTAAGTAAAAACGGCATGATGATACAAATGACTGATAAGCCAAACACGACTCGTATTGGTCAAGATAGGGAAACTTTGACCTTCAAAGCTTTGCTGTATTTATATGTAGCTGTTTATGCGCAAGTCTGTAGATGTTCTGAGTGGTGTATATCCCATTGTTCAGCTTGTTTACCCCGCTATAACGAATATTTTTGTTGTTAACCAGATAATTCGTTATAACGGGGTCTTCGCTATAACGAAGACCCCGCTATAACGAACAATTTTTTCGGTACCGTGGCACTTCGTTATAGCGGGGTTCCACTGTAACAAGCTAAAGATACTGTTTAAGTTCCGGATGTACGCTTTTACACGAAAGAGCGTAATTGATGTTCAATTTGCAATGTTTAGCTACTAAACACGCCTCGGCGGGCGCTCTTTTTCACCGACAAACATCGATTAGCATTGGATTTTTACACAAACAGAACTGAGCAGTAGTTACAGACGAAAGTTCTCAGTTATGCCTTGATGAGACATAACGGCGGGTTGCTTGCAATTCGGAAGAAACTCAAACTCGCAAAATTTTATTACAAGCGTGGGACAAAGGGAGAGAATTCTTAAACGCTGCTATATCCAAATATATCCAGCTAATTTCTGCTATGTTATGGAAAATCTTTTCATCTTTTAAATTTGTAAAATCGAGAGCGGAGTAACGTGGAGTTCTCTTAAAGAAGAAGCGGAACACAACTTGGTCACGAAAAGCGTGATATGCCTGCATTCGACAATGTCTTGCTACGCTCAAATTTGAGCAGCTTACGATGAAAATGCTTACGTGATACGCCAACAGACAAAATAGTAGTGAGTCAAAACTGAAAATCTAAAGAAAGAAAACTTGATTTCCGATTCGTTGAGAATAGAATCTGTATAATTTTGGCAGCCATTAATCGACCGGAAGCGTGGAAGGAGCGCTCGTACCATTCCTTCTCCGCGTGACACATTGGACCAGGAGCCTAGCGGAATAGCCGTTCCGCCTTCTGGCCTTTTTCCATCCTGGTTCCTCTGATGATTGAATTTATCTTTGTTTGTATAAAACCCGAGAAAGCAAAAAAATGTTCTTGTTGGTGGCAACTTGAGAAACATCATACTGATCATCATCTTTTCGCCAGTTTACTCGATAAAAATTTTCTGTTAAAACCCGAAATTATTAACGCCATTGTATAAACATCCAGCATTAATAGGATTAGAAACAACTTCTGCTCACGGATGATTAAGAACACAGCAATGTTAACAACTTGCAAACTTGCCATATCGTTGACCACAATTTCACATTTAGTATTGCAGTTTATTATCACTATCTTCTCATTGTTAAGTATTGTAAGTTTGCAGCAATGTTTGATAACTTCAGACTGTAACATCGAAATGCCCCGTTGGGAAGTGTCAATAAAATGTGTGTTGTAACACTATTACAAGTAGTCCTCAATTTACGTACCGGATAAAGTTGGGTTGTACTGAGGCGGAGGATTTGTGTAGCAGCCTGTTAGTGTGTGTCGGGTTTCCGGCTGTGCGTGAAGAGGGAACGCCTTAATTGCCTATATGCTTTTGTTCAAAAGCCGCATTGGGAAATGTTGTTAAAATGTGTTTTAATTTGTAACACTATTTCAAAAACAAAAAAAAAACAAAACAAAAATGCCTGATCGGAGGTTAATGTACCGATGAAGCAGGGTTGTAAATTGCACAAAAAAATGCAAATTTAATTTCAAACACAGGGAGTGCTCGCGCAATCCCCCGAGCCAGAGGCTCATGATAAAGTGCTTGACAATTCCAGATCGAATTGGGATTTGGAAATGTAAGTAAGGAAGTAAGGAGTAAGGAAGAGAAGCAGGGTTGCACTGAGGCAGATGATTTGTGTAGTAGTCTGTTGGTGTGCGGGAGCACGGTTTTCTGTGCGTGAAGGTGATCGTGAAAACCTAGAGCAACCCTTAAAGCCTAAACT
>JAHPZR010037167.1:7500-10000 GCA_019787425.1 Platygyra sinensis
ACTGTGATGACGCGTACTCGTTGTCGATAAGAGTAAGAACCACGCTAAACCTCATTCAATTTGTTAATGTTAGCATTTCCGTTTAGATTTTTTCTACGCGGAAACCCATTCAAAGTTGATGGCACTAGTATATCGACTAAAGCATCCTGCATGAAAGCCTTTAGGCTTCTTGTTAAACAGAAAACATCCACAGTGGAAATATATTTAATACTCATAGCTGTAGTTTGACTTTGTTTTGGAGAAGACAACGACAGATAAGAATCCGAAAAAGAATTTGACAACTGACAAAAACACTCAGTTGACACAGTTATTATCCTTAGCTTTTCTTGATGTGATTATATGTTCACTAAGCAATTAGCCCGAACTAAAAAATATTCAAAGCACACGACTTCCTACTAAGCGGCCAACCCCTTTTAAGCACCCACCTACCATTTTCCCGAAGGAGCTTACGTGGGGGTGGGGGGAGGGGTTCATTTGTGTTACAACTGCAAAAAAGAAAAAAACTGTCTAAAACTAACCTTCAGATAGATCTTTCTCAAAGTATGCTTTGCATGCTTTATACTCTTCTTCTGAGATTGTTGTTTTCAGTTTCAACTCAGCAAGGCTAAATTCTCTCAAGATCTCTTCTGTGACAAAGCTTCTTTGAATCACTTCACCAAGATGGCCGGATAAATAATCTTTCCACAGTCTCTCTAAGGTCTGAAGTGAGTCACAATTCACTGTTATCAGCAAACTTCCTGTACTAACACTTGTAAGAACGGCTCTAATTCTTTCCAAGTAAGTCAGAAATTCATACCATTCATCCCAAGTCTTAGGTGGTGTATTCCGCATGATTTGGGCAGCAATAGAACGCAAGATTTCTTCTGTTGTAGGAGGAATACACCTGGGTGGCTGGGAGCTTCAGCGTTTACATATGAGGACTGGTTCTGTCCTGATGACACAGGTAATACAGATGCACTTTGTTGCCCAACATTTCGAGATCCTTCCGATTTTACTGTTGAAACAGGAGTTCTATCCTGTGTGCTGTGTTCTGTAGGTTCCATGGCTTCCACATCAATCTTTAATTTCACAGCTGATGATTAAAGAAAAAAAATTTCCATATTTAGTTTTGAAAACCGTTCATCCTGTTCATTAGTTACTGTATTCAATTTTATTATCAGGCAGACATGTCAAGGGAATTAGGCAAATGATCAATAATATAGACGTTATTCTCCCTGTAACCCACTAGAGAAATTAAATCATCTCATCGCCTTTCCACGTGACGTAATTTGGAAAATTGAAAGCACAGTCGATGCAGACTACTTTCTTTACTAGTGGGATGATCTCCCTATCAGGGCAATCCAGTTTCATACCGATTTCGGATCAATTGCTCACAAAACTCGCTGATCACGAGTGAGAGTATCTGTCAACTCCTGTACATTTAGAGCTTTTATTTTCTCATATTTGCTGATCGAACTCACTGCCAGAAAGCCAGCGTCCATATCAGTTTTAATTCTGGTGCCATAAGAGCCCAGCCAAAGAGGCAAATTCAGCCACTAGTTCTCCACGACAACCAACGCCCACTTCCGTGTAGGTATCTGCGCGTACGTATTTGCTGGTAAGATGATGTGACACCGGTAGATGGTCTTCCAATGACTGCTCCTCTGAATCGACTCCTAAAGTACTTGAAGATAAACTCTCTTGCGTCTTATTTCTTAAATCCTTCAATTTGCGGCAGGGTGTCACAGTGTATTCGTACCTTAATTCAAACCTTGGGCCGAGCCTTAACAACCATGCGACACTTTAGAAGCTATCTTCAGCCCTAGGCCCGGTTGTTCAAGACTGCGATTAGCGCTAATCGAGGATTAAATAACCTAACAAACGATTAAAATTTAATTTGCAATTAGATTGGGTTGCTTAGAGCTCGATTAGCGCTAATCGCAGTCTTGAACAACCGGGCCTAGGGCTGAAGATAGCTTCTAAAGTGTCGCATGGTTGTTAAGGCTCGGCCCAAGGTTTGAATTAAGGTACGAATACACTGTGACACCCTGCCGCAAATTGAAGGATTTAAGAAATAAGACGCAAGAGAGTTTATCTTCAAGTACTTTAGGAGTCGATTCAGAGGAGCAGTCATTGGAAGACCATCTACCGGTGTCACATCATCTTACCAGCAAATACGTACGCGCAGATACCTACACGGAAGTGGGCGTTGGTTGTCGTGGAGAACTAGTGGCTGAATTTGCCTCTTTGGCTGGGCTCTTATGGCACCAGAATTAAAACTGATATGGACGCTGGCTTTCTGGCAGTGAGTTCGATCAGCAAATATGAGAAAATAAAAGCTCTAAATGTACAGGAGTTGACAGATACTCTCACTCGTGATCAGCGAGTTTTGTGAGCAATTGATCCGAAATCGGTATGAAACTGGATTGCCCTGATAGGGAGATCATCCCACTAGTAAAGAAAGTAGTCTGCATCGACTGTGCTTTCAATTTTCCAAATTACGTCACGTGGAAAGGCGATG
>JAHPZR010037170.1:0-15420 GCA_019787425.1 Platygyra sinensis
AGACTAACTTGCAAGCCGCCAACAAGTGTATGATTTTCTTTTTCCACGTACAGGCGGAAAATAAACATCATAAATGGAAAATTGAAAACGCGACTGGATACTTTTCTAGCACATTATTAACTTGCTATTCGCAGCATGCCATTTTTAATATCAGTGTTAATATTCTTAATTTTTAAATTTCCTTTTGTTTCTTTATTCCCAAAAGAGAATTGGATATAAAGAAAACACCAGCAAATAAAGAAGTTTGTCCTGAAAGCCTTAGAGCCATGTTAAAATATTGATACATCGAACGTTGCCTATTATAGAATGATACATATTTTCACCCCAGTAAAACCGAATCGTTCTTGATTTCTCTAGTTTAATTTTCTTTAATGAGACAGCCCCTTTTATCTCAATGGAAACTTATCCTCATTTTGTAAAAAATTGAACTTACAAACAGGATGTGAAAGATCCATTGGAGAATTCGGGTATCGATCTCAGTACTTCCGGCATGCAAAGCGGGCGCTCCACCATTTCAGCTAATACCTCAGTTTAGAAACTTGTGTGGAATTAGAGGTTTACATGATCTATTTTGCGTAAGCGAACTTATTGTGACTTATCTCAAAGACGTGCAATTATCTTGATCTCACAAACCTGGGTATGGCCGAATTTCCATATTACAAGATAAAAAATCACTGGAAACGGGAACAAGTATTTGTCACATTGAGCTGCGTGCACGCAAAGACCTAACCAAATCTGTGTCTTTTAAGATATCTACCTTTCTCGTGAGTGAAACCCTTTAAAAATGTTCCTGTCGGTCGCTGAACAAAGAGATTATTTTTTAAATATTCAGGTTCGTTTCGATCCTACGAAATGACCAATAAACGGTTCACAGAAACGTATTATATTTACATGTATCACAAACCATTAACAAACATTATTTTTTCGTAGATATTGATGTGGTGACCCATATCCTTTTTATTCCGACTACATTTTGAAATATCGCGTCGTAATCTTCGCCCACATAAAGGTTTTCCAATTTTCATGCTAACTTTAATTTCAAGAAACTCAGTGTCATTAGTTTTAAATAAAAATTGTTTTTAGGCTTAGCCTATGGCAGGGCTCTTTTATAAAGGCTGCTGCAACAATTAAAAATATTCATTTTTCCCTCGGGACCACTTTCATATGGCTAAATATATTTAAAGAAGTGATAAACAGCTGCTAAAACGTCCTCCCTGATATTAAGGTGATTCCTTAGTACTGCGCGTCATTAGCCGGGCGCAAATGAGCGCGTGCACGTACATAACGTAAAAGATTTCCCTCAAGCTAAGCTCGGCAGCGAAATAAATGCTCGTTTTCTTTAAACAAGAACCGTAAAGTACCTTTTTTACTGCATTAAATTAGTCTCTAATTCATTGCCTTTCCACTGAATGAGTAAAAAAAAATTTTAACGTCAGGTAAAAAAATTACTGCCAGTAATGTTTACTTACCCTTTCACTGGGAACCTTAACCTTACACCCCTAGAAGACGCACGCTAGAAGGAATTTTTGTCAACTCTGATCCAACATGTAAATTTTTGCAAAGGAACACATATCAAATTGTTTCTTTCAGACGATGCAGTGTATCTATTGGGACTTTTTAACATTAACTCAATAAACTCTGTGCATAATGAGCCTAAATTTGAATAAAAATACTTGGTACATCCTTAGCTTCACATTCATGTTTCAAGACAAAGGAATTTTCACATAAATGTGAGAGTAAAAATGTATAAGCATTGTTATTCAAATTTGTGCAAAGGATCTTTGTGTTTAGCAACTGATACCCCAAAACGTGGCGGCATTCAGACAAAGAAAACGCACTTAATGGTACCATTGCACGGATTTTTGACGCACTTTTGACGAGTTATGACTCTTAAACAAACACCATACCATATGTTTTTACCGCAAATTTAAAATAACTGAATTATTAGGAACAACCACAAAAGATTTGACTATAATCTAACGTCTTTGAATTGTTCCTCCTTAGGTCGCTCTAATTTTTCTTTCGGGCAGACATTTCTCAAATAACAGCATATGTCTGTATGCTTATCTATCCTTTTAAATTTCAAAATCGACATTTAAACTCTTATCAACTCAAGTACAGTTTGCAAAGGTTAAGACATAACTTTCCACAAGCAGATCTATCTGCAGCCAAGTGGAATTAAATTGCGTCAAAATGCCGAAAAATATCTTTAAATATGTTTCTAATGTCACGGTACATCCAGGGTGTTACGGAAACGTCATCGAAAGTGAAAAAAAAAAGAACTGGCTGGATTATGGTGTTTAATAGTTTAATAGAAGATTTCATGTATTTGTTAAATTTGCAAACCAGGGAGGATATCCTTTTAAAACGGAAAAAATGAGGCCAGGCAATTTGTTTGTACCTCAGGTGCAATGAAGCGGGTAGAAAAAAAAAAAACATACGATTACCTTCACTCAGGCAGGCGTACATATTTTTAAAATTGTTATTCGGATCAGCTTTTTAGATAATTCTGGAACAAAAATGCCCGAAATTTAAGTGTAAACAAAGACAACATTTGTTTTTCAGACCAAGATCTTCTCTTGCCAAGGGAAGCAAGTTTCTTTTGCAAAATATTTGAACAAATTGAGCCCAACTTTTACAATATATTGGTAAATAAAAGGAAAAATGCATATAATGATGATTTGTTTCTTCATGAAAATGATATTTTCTCAGCGTTGATTGTTCAATATTATTGCCGTGGGCGAGTCACCAGTTATGTTAAAATTGTTTGTCGTTCGAGGGGAATTTTACGATACAAAAACAGTTTCAAAGGAGAAGAAACGCTGTCGACGGGCCATCTTTCTACGGCCAACAATATACACGGAAACCAAGAAAAAAAGTTAATCAATTAAATCGCATACTGCCTAGATTCACACTGAGATTGTAGACGACGAAAAAAAAATTATCTTGGAAAACTTCCCTTAAAAGAGACCGCTTGGAAAATTTAAACGGTATGGTAAATAAATAGGAATTATTTGAAAAAATTTGTTTGCTGGAAGCGATGCATTATTAAAAATTGCACCATTATTATGGTATTTAATGTATGCACAAGGAAGTGAAATGAGTCGAACGCCAGCAGCTGGCAACAGGAGTTACGAAAAATTTCAAATATCGTTTATTTCCTGTGAATGCCCCATGGGTTTTAATTTTGACTCGTCACCTAAGACGCAGAGCGAGTGTGTTAAGAATTGACAGGTTTGTGATTTACTTTTGAACATTGTTGACGAAAATGTATTTTCTGTCCAGTATTTCGGCGATTGTACATAGAACCGGCTGAGTTTAAGGATTAAAGCACTTGAAAGCGCCGATGAAGGTAAAGCACTAAAAAACGTATGTTCATGCTATTAAAAATATATAATCAATATTTGACATCTAGTTGAACATACCTTATGCTTTGATATTACGATGCCATCTGAACATATGTTTGGAAATGCCGCAAACAACCTGCGCATAGAAGTCAGTGCATTGTCTTTTCTGTGTCGGAGTAATTAAATACGTCTGCGCGCAGACTGGTGGTTAATCAGATATGTTGCGTGTCCAGACTCATGTGTCATTGTGACGCAATCAAAGGTGATTTATTCACCAACCGTCGATAACAGGTTCCCTATTATGATTTCCGCCGTTGAGCAGGTAACTGGTTCTTCTGTGTACTGCTGGTCATTTCCAATTATCATAATCCAGCTTGTCACCTTGTAACAGTTTCAATGTTGTTCCAAGAGCACCCTCGTAATGGATAACGCGGGCTCTGGGAACGAAATTGATAACTAATAGCCCTTTTCACGGTTTACCTTGCTCATTTCCGTTACAATAAAATCTAGCATGTATGTGAGGCAATTTCGGGCTATTTTGCAGTTTTAGCCCTAAATTGCCTCGCATTCACGTTGGATTACATTGTAATGCAAATGAGAAAAATTAACCGTGAAAAGGGCTATTGGGAAGCCATCTTGACGCGTACACGGGAACACGCGAAGACTAACTTGCAAGCCGCGAACAAGTTTATGATTTTCTTTTTCCGCGTACAGGCGGAAAATAGACATCATAAATGGAAAATTGAAAACGCGACTGGATACTTTTCTAACTTATTATTAACTTGCTATTCGCAGCAGGCCATTTTTAATATCAGTGCAGGAGCCATAATCAGGGACGGAGACCGTAAGCGCGCGCCATTTCTAGTATTGGGGTTGGCGCCATGATGTGGGACAATTTTTCTATTTTTAGAACAAATTGCGCCATCGCCTGCGGCACACGCGCGTACATTGCTGCGAGGATTTTCGCGGATGTCGCGCAGGGGAAATGACGTCCGAAATTCCCGAAATCGTTTACGCTTTTGGCCCACAACTCAACGCCTTTATGACTGCTGCAATTTTCCTTAAGTATTTTCGCCGTAAGTTGCTCCAGTTTGAGTGAAGACAGTGCCGAATTTAGGTATGTCCCGCTTTATATCGCTGATCAAGTAGAGTTCCGCTGCTCCTTTTACAAGAACTTCACATTCCATCGATACTCCAATCTAAATTTTACACATGAAGATGATTAACAGCTTTTCCATAACAGAGAAAAAAAAACTAGTTGGATATGTTTGGATATAGCAGCGTTTAGGCCCAATAAGTGACAGTAGGTTTATGTCCGTAGATGCTGCTTAGTTGTGTTTGTGAAAAAAATCCAATAAATTGTCAGTTGTCGATGAATGAGAGCGCCCGCCGGTGTGTGTTTTGTACAGCTAGTAAAACATGACAAATTAGACTTCGTACTTTGGTTTGAAAACGTACATCGAACTCATATAACATCTCTAGTTTTTGAATATGTTTAAGGTTGACTAAAGTTTGAGAACATCATTAAAAGCTTAGCTGAAAATTTGTGAATACAGCCGAAATAATCAGAAAAGTTACGATGACGCTTTTAATGAACTCGAATAAAGATTTCGATTGAGTCAAAACTTCTTGTCTATTTTATTTTCGCGGTGTAAAGTTCACTATGTGAAAGAAACACACATGATGTTAGTAGCCTTTTGGTGAACGTTGGTGAAAATTGTTGTAGTATCTCAGCACAAAAGACAACGACACAAATATTTTTCACGATTTGTTCACAATCTGAAAACACCGACTCGGACTTGAAAGTGCACGCGCTGCACTATATTTCTTTATTCCCAAAAGGGAATTGGATATAAAGAAAACACCAGCAAATAAAGAAGTTTGTCCTGAAAGCCTTAGAGCCATGTTGAAATATTGATACATAGAACGTTGCCTATTATAGAATGATACATATTTTCACCCCAGTAAAACCGAATCGTTCTTGATTTCTCTAGTTTAATATTCTTTAATGAGACAGCCCCTTTTATCTCAATGGAAACTTATCCTCATTTTGCAAAAAATTGAACTTACAAACAGGATGTGAAAGATCCATTGGAGAATTCGGGTATCAATCTCAGTACTTCCGGCATGCAAAGCGGGCGCTCCACCATTTCAGCTAATACCTCAGTTTAGAAACTTGTGTGGAATTAGAGGTTTACATGATCTATTTTGCGTAAGCGAACTTATTGTGACTTATCTTAAAGACGTGCAATTATCTTGATCTCACAAACCTGGGTATGGCCGAATTTCCATATTACAAGATAAAAAATCACTGGAAACGGGAACAAGTATTTGTCACATTGAGCTGCGTGCACGCAAAGACCTAACCAAATCTGTGTCTTTTAAGATATCTACCTTTCTCGTCAGTGAAATCCTTTAAAATGTTCCTGTCGGTCGCTGAACAAAGAGATTATTTTTTAAATATTCAGGCTCGTTTCGATCCTACGAAATGACCAATAAACGGTTCACAGAAACGTATTATATTTACATGTATCACAAACCATTAACAAACATTATTTTTTCGTAGATATTGATGTGGTGATCCATATCCTTTTTATTCCGACTACATTTTGAAATATCGCGTCGTAATCTTCGCCCACATAAAGGTTTTCCAATTTTCATGCTAACTTTAATTTCAAGAAACTCAGTGTCATTAGTTTTAGATAAAAATTGTTTTTAGGCTTAGCCTGTCGTTCTAATTAAACGTTTTAACAATTTTGCCCAATCACTACAGGATACATTTTTATATTGGTATTTTAGCGAGATACGATTTTGCAGGGCTCTTTTATAAAGGCTGCTGCAACAATTAAAAATATTCATTTTTCCCTCGGGACCACTTCCATATGGCTAAATATATTTAAAGAAGTGATAAACAGCTGCTAAAACGTCCTCCCTGATATTAAGGTGATTCCTTAGTACTGCGCGTCATTAGCCGGGCGCAAATGAGCGCGTGCACGTACATAACGTAAAAGATTTCCCTCAAGCTAAGCTCGGCAGCGAAATAAATGCTCGTTTTCTTTAAACAAGAACCGTAAGGTACCTTTTTTACTGCATTAAATTAGTCTCTAATTCATTGCCTTTCCACTGAATGAGTAAGAAAAAATTTTAACGTCAGGTAAAAAAATTACTGCCCGTAATGTTTACTTACCCTTTCACTGGGAACCTTAACCTTACACCCCTAGAAGACGCACGCTAGAAGGAATTTTTGTCAACTCTGATCCAACATGTAAATTTTTGCAAAGGAACACATATCAAATTGTTTCTTTCAGACGATGCAGTGTATCTATTGGGACTTTTTAACATTAACTCAATAAACTCTTTGCATAAATGAGCCTAAATTTGAATAATAATACTTGGTACATCCTTAGCTTCACATTCATGTTTCAAGACAAAGGAATTTTCACATAAATGTGAGAGTAAAAATGTATAAGCATTGTTATTCAAATTTGTGCAAAGGATCTTTGTGTTTAGCAACTGATACCCCAAAACGTAGCGGCATTCAGACAAAGAAAACGCACTTAATGGTACCATTGCATGGATTTTTCACGCACTTCTGACGAGTTATGACTCTTAAACAAACACCATACCATATGTTTTTATTAGGAACAACCACAAAAGATTTGACTATAATCTAACGTCTTTGAATTGTTCCTCCTAAGGTCGCTCTAATTTTCTTTCGAGCAGACATTTCTCAAATAACAGCATATGTCTGTATGCTAATCCATCCTTTTAAATTTCAAAATCGACATTTAAACTCTTATCAACTCAAGTACAGTTTGCAAAGGTTAAGACATAACTTATCACAAGCAGAGCTATCTGCAGCCAAGTGAAATTAAATTGCGTCAAAATGCCGAAAAATATCTTTAAATATGTTTCTAATGTCACGGTACATCCAGGGTGTTACGGAAACGTCATCGAAAGTGAAAAAAAAAGAACTGGCTGGATTATGATGTTTAATAGTTTAATAGAAGATTTCATGTATTTGTTAAATTTGCAAACCAGGGAGGATTTCCTTTTTAAAACGGAAAAAATGAGGCCAGGCAATTTGTTTGTACCTCAGGTGCAATGAAGCGGGTAGAAAAAAAAACATACGATTACCTTCACTCAGGCAGGCGTACATATTTTTAAAATTGTTATTCGGATCAGCTTTTTAGATAATTCTGGAACAAAACTGCCCGAAATTTAAGTGTAAACAAAGACAACATTTGTTTTTCAGACCAAGATCTTCTCATTAGAAACGTCTTCCAAAAAATTTTAACAGTTCTTCTACTTTTGCATGTTATAATTTACTCTTGCCATGGGAAGCCATCTTGACGCGTACACGGGAACACGCGAAGACTAACTTGCAAGCCGCCAACAAGTTTATGATTTTCTTTTTCCGCGTACAGGCGGAAAATAAACATCATAAATGGAAAATTGAAAACGCGACTGGATACTTTTCTAGCACATTATTAACTTGCTATTCGCAGCAGGCCATTTTTAATATCAGTGTTAATATTCTTCATTTTAAAATTTCCTTTGTTTCTTTATTCCTAAAAGAGAATTGGATATAAAGAAAACACCAGCAAATAAAGAGGTTTGTCCTGAAAGCCTTAGAGCCATGTTAAAATATTGATATATCGAACGTTGCCTATTATAGAATGATACATATTTTCACCCCAGTAAAACCGAATCGTTTTTGATTTCTCTAGTTTAATTTTCTTTAATGAGACAGCCCGTTTATCTCAATGGAAACTTATCCTCATTTTGTAAAAAAATTGAACTTAAAAACAGATGTGAAAGATCCATTGGAGAATTCGGGTATCGATCTCAGTACTTCCGGCATGCAAAGCAGGCGCTCCACCATTTCCCCAGTTTAGAAACTTGTGTAGAATTACAGGTTTACCAAGCGGTCTCTTTTGAGGGAAGTTTTCCAAGATAAATTTATTGTTTTTTTCGCCGTCTACAATCTCAGTGTGAATCTAGAAAACAGTATGCGATTTAATTGATTAACTTTTTTTCTTGGTTTCCGTGTATTACATTGGCAGTAGAAAGATGGCCCGTCGACTGCGTTTATTCTCCTTTGAAACTGTTTTTGTATCGTAAAATTTCCCTCGAACAACAAACAATTTTAACATAGCTGGTGACTCGCCCACGGCAATAATATTGAACAACCAACGCTGAGAAAATATCATTTTTCATGAAGAAACAAATCATCATTATATGCATTTTTTCCTTTTATTTACTAATATATTGTAAAAGTTGGGCTCAATTTGTTCAAATATTTTGCAAAAGAAACTTGCTTCCCTTGGCAAGAGTAAATTATAACATGCAAAAGTAGAAGAACTGTCAAAATTTTTTGGAAGACGTTTCTAATGAGAAGATCTTGGTCTGAAAAACAAATGTTGTCTTTGTTTACACTTAAATTTCGGGCAGTTTTGTTCCAGAATTATCTAAAAAGCTGATCCGAATAACAATTTTAAAAATATGTACGCCTGCCTGAGTGAAGGTAATCGTATGTATTTTTTTCTACCCGCTTCATTGCTGGCCTCATTTTTTCCGTTTTAAAAGGAAATCCTCCCTGGTTTGCAAATTTAACAAATACATGAAATCTTCTATTAAACTATTAAACATCATAATCCAGCCAGTTCTTTTTTTTTTTTTCACTTTCGATGACGTTTCCGTAACACCCTGGATGTACCGTGACATTAGAAACATATTTAAAGATATTTTTGGCATTTTGGCGCATTTTAATTCCACTTGGCTGCAGATAGCTCTGCTTGTGGAAAGTTATGTCTTAACCTTTGCAAACTATACTTGAGTTGATAAGAGTTTAAATGTCGATTTTGAAATTTAAAAGGATAGATTAGCATACAGGCATATGATGTTATTTTAGAAATGTCTGCCCGAAAGAAAATTAGAGCGACTTAAGGAAGAACAATTCAAAGACATTAGATTTTATTCAAATCTTTTGTGGTTGTTCCTAATAATTCAGTTATTTTAAATTTGCGATAAAAACATATGGTACGGTGCTTGTTTAAGAGTCATAACTCGTCAAAAGTGCGTTAAAAATCCGTGTAATGGTACCATTAATTAAGTGCGTTTCCTTTGTCTGAATGCCGCTACGTTTCGGGGTATCAGTTGCCAAACACAAAGATCCTTTGCACAAATTTGAATAACAATACTTATACATCCTTACCCTCACATTTATGTGAAAATTCCTTTGTCTTGAAACATGAATGTGAAGCTAAGGATGTACCAAGTATTTTTATTCAAATTTAGGCTCATTTATCCAAAGAGTTTATTAAGTTAATGTTAAAAAGTCCCAATAGATACACTGCATCGTCTGAAAGAAACAATTTAATATGTGTTCCTTTGCAAAAATTTACATGTTGGATCAGAGTTGACAAAAAGTCCTTCTAGCGTGCGTCTTCTAGGGTGTAAGGTTAAGGTTCCCAGTCGGGGTAAGTAAACATTACTGGCAGTAATTTTTTTACCTGACGTTAAAATTTTTTCTTACTCATTCAGTGGAAAGGCAATGAATTTGAGACTAATTTAATGCAGTAAAAAAGGTACCTTACGGTTCTTGTTTAAAGAAAACGAGCATTTATTTCGCTGCCGAGCTTAGCTTGAGGGAAATCTTTTACGTTATGTACGTGCACGCGTTCGTTTGCGCCCGGCTAATGACGCGCAGTACTAAGGAATCACCTTAATATCAGGGAGGACGTTTTAGCAGCTGTTTATCACTTCATTAAATATATTTAGCCATAGGAAAGTGGTCCCGAGGGAAAAATGAATATTTTTAATTGTTGCAGCAGCGTTTATAAAAGAGCCCTGCCAAATCGTATCTCGCTAAAATACCAATATAAAAATGTACCCTGTAGTGATTGGGCAAAATTGTTAAAAAGTTTAATTAGAACGACAGGCTAAGCTAAAAACAATTTTTATCTAAAACTAATGACACTGAGTTTCTTGAAATTAAAGTTAGCATGAAAATTGGAAAACCTTTATGTGGGCGAAGATTACGACGCGATATTTCAAAATGTAGTCGGAATAAAAAGGATATGGGTCACCATTTCTACGAAAAAATAATGTTTGTTAATGGTTTGTGACACATGTAAATATAATACGTTTCTGTGAACCGTTTATTGGTCATTTCGTGGGATCGAAACAAGGCCTGAATAATTCAAAAATAATCTCTTTATCCAGCGACCGACAGAAACATTTTAAAGGGTTTCACTGACGATAAGGGTAGATATCTTAAAAGACACAGATTTGGTTTGGTCTTTGCGTGCACGCAGCTCAATGTGACAAATACTTGTTCCCGTTTCCAGTGATTTTTTATCTTGTAATATGGAAATTCGGCCATACCCAGGTTTGTGAGATCAAGATAATTGCACGTCTTTAAGATAAGTTACAATAAATTCGCTTACGCAAAATAGATCATGTAAACCTGTAATTCTACACAAGTTTCTAAACTGGGGAAATGGTGGAGCGCCTGCTTTGCATGCCGGAAGTACTGAGATCGATACCCGAATTCTCCAATGGATCTTTCACATCCTGTTTTTAAGTTCAATTTTTTACAAAATGAGGATAAGTTTCCATTGAGATAAAACGGGCTGTCTCATTAAAGAAAATTAAACTAGAGAAATCAAAAACGATTCGGTTTTACTGGGGTGAAAATATGTATCATTCTATAATAGGCAACGTTCGATATATCAATATTTTAACATGGCTCTAAGGCTTTCAGGACAAACCTCTTTATTTGCTGGTGTTTTCTTTATATCCAATTCTCTTTTAGGAATAAAGAAACAAAAGGAAATTTTAAAATGAAGAATATTAACACTGATATTAAAAATGGCCTGCTGCGAATAGCAAGTTAATAATGTGCTAGAAAAGTATCCAGTCGCGTTTTCAATTTTCCATTTATGATGTTTATTTTCCGCCTGTACGCGGAAAAAGAAAATCATAAACTTGTTGGCGGCTTGCAAGTTAGTCTTCGCGTGTTCCCGTGTACGCGTCAAGATGGCTTCCCAACAGCCCTTTTCACGGTTAATTGTTCTCATTTGCATTACAATGTAATCCAACGTGGATGCGAGGCAATTTAGGGCTAAAACTGCAAAATAGCCCGAAATTGCCTCACATACATGCTAGATTTTATTGTAATGGAAATGAGCAAGGTAAGTAAGTAAGTAACTTTATTTCAACTCGGGTTGGTGAGGCTGATTAGGCCCCTATCAAATACATGCTAATATGCCGAGAAAGTAAACAAAAATAATAAATGCATACATACATGATCAATTAGTAACTAACAATCTAACTATATCAATAAATATACAATCCTAAATACATCTGTAAACCGTGAAAAGGGCTATTAGTTATCAATTTCGTTCCCAGAGCCCGCGTTATCCATTACGAGGGTGCTCTTGGAACAACATTGAAACTGTTACAAGGTGACAAGCTGGATTATGATAATTGGAAATGACCAGCAGTACACAGAAGAACCAGTTACCTGCTCAACGGCGGAAATGATAATAGGGAACCTGTTATCGACGGTTGGTGAATGAATCACCTTTGATTACGTCACAATGACACGTGAGTCTGGACACGCAACATATCTGATTAACCACCAGTCTGCGCGCAGACGTATTTAATTACTCCGACACAGAAAAGACAATGCACTGACTTCTATGCGCAGGTTGTTTGCGGCATTTCCAAACATATGTTCAGATGGCATCGTAATATCAAAGCATAAGGTATGTTCAACTAGATGTCAAATATTGATTATATATTTTTAATAACATGAACATGCGTGTTTTAGTGCTTTACCTTCATCGGCGCTTTCAAATACTTAAATTCTTAAACTCAGCCGGTTCTATGTACAATCGCCGAAATGCTAGACAGAAAATACATTTTCGTCGCCAATGTTCAAAAGTAACTCACAAACCTGTCAATTCTTAACACACTCGCTCTGCGTCTTAGGTGACGAGTCAAATTAAAACCCATGGGGCATTCACAGGAAATAAACGATATTTGAAATTTTTCGTAACTCCTGTTGCCAGCTGCTGGCGTTCGACTTATTTCGCTTCCTTGTGCATACATTAAATACCATAATACCTCTTTTAAGGGAAGTTTTCCAAGATAATTTTTTTTTCGTCGTCTACAATCTCAGTGTGAATCTAGGCAGTATGCGATTTAATTGATTAACTTTTTTTCTTGGTTTCCGTGTATATTGTTGGCCGTAGAAAGACGGCCCGTCGACTGCGTTTATTCTCCTTTGAAACTGTTTTTGTATCGTAAAATTTCCCTCGAAGGACAAACAATTTTAACATAGCTGGTGACTCGCCCACGGCAATAATATTGAACAACCAACGCTGAGAAAATATCATTTTTCATGAAGAAACAAATCATCATTATATGCATTTTTTCCTTTTATTTACTAATATATTGTAAAAGTTGGGCTCAATTTGTTCAAATATTTTGCAAAAGAAACTTGCTTCCCTTGGCAAGAGTAAATTATAACATGCAAAAGTAGAAGAACTGTTAAAATTTTTTGGAAGACGTTTCTAATGAGAAGATCTTGGTCTGAAAAACAAATGTTGTCTTTGTTTACACTTAAATTTCGGGCAGTTTTGTTCCAGAATTATCTAAAAAGCTGATCCGAATAACAATTTTAAAAATATGTACGCCTGCCTGAGTGAAGGTAATCGTATGTATTTTTTTCTACCCGCTTCATTGCTGGCCTCATTTTTTCCGTTTTAAAAGGAAATCCTCCCTGGTTTGCAAATTTAACAAATACATGAAATCTTCTATTAAACTATTAAAATCCTTATCCAGCCAGTTCTTTTTTTTTTTTTTCACTTTCGATGACGTTTCCGTAACACCCCGGATGTACCGTGACATTAGAAACATATTTAAAGATATTTTTCGGCATTTTGACGCAATTTAATTCCACTTGGCTGCAGATAGCTCTGCTTGTGAAAGTTATGTCTTAACCTTTGCAAACTGTACTTGAGTTGATAAGAGTTTAAATGTCGATTTTGAAATTTAAAAGGATGGATTAGCATACAGACATATGCTGTTATTTGAGAAATGTCTGCTCGAAAGAAAAATTAGAGCGACCTAAGGAGGAACAATTCAAAGACGTTAGATTATAGTCAAATCTTTTGTGGTTGTTCCTAATAAAAACATATGGTATGGTGTTTGTTTAAGAGTCATAACTCGTCAGAAGTGCGTCAAAAATCCGTGCAATGGTACCATTAAGTGCGTTTTCTTTGTCTGAATGCCGCTACGTTTTGGGGTATCAGTTGCTAAACACAAAGATCCTTTGCACAAATTTGAATAACAATGCTTATACATTTTTACTCTCACATTTATGTGAAAATTCCTTTGTCTTGAAACATGAATGTGAAGCTAAGGATGTACCAAGTATTTTTATTCAAATTTAGGCTCATTTATGCAAAGAGTTTATTGAGTTAATGTTGAAAAAGTCCCAATAGATACACTGCATCGCCCGAAAGAAACAATTTGATATGTGTTCCTTTGCAAAAATTTACATGTTGGATCAGAGTTGACAAAAATTCCTTCTAGCGTGCGTCTTCTAGGGTGTAAGGTTAAGGTTCCCAGTGAAAGGGTAAGTAAACATTACTGGCAGTAATTTTTTTACCTGACGTTAAAATTTTTTCTTACTCATTCAGTGGAAAGGCAATGAATTAGAGACTAATTTAATGCAGTAAAAAAGGTACTTTACGGTTCTTGTTTAAAGAAAACGAGCATTTATTTCGCTGCCGAGCTTAGCTTGAGGGAAATCTTTTACGTTATGTACGTGCACGCGCTCATTTGCGCCCGGCTAATGACGCGAAGTACTAAGGAATCACCTTAATATCAGGGAGGACGTTTTAGCAGCTGTTTATCACTTCTTTAAATATATTTAGCCATATGAAAGTGGTCCCGAGCGAAAAATGAATATTTTTAATTGTTGCAGCAGCCTTTATAAAAGAGCCCTGCCATAGGCTAAGCCTAAAAACAATTTTTATCTAAAACTAATGACACTGAGTTTCTTGAAATTAAAGTTAGCATGAAAATTGGAAAACCTTTATGTGGGCGAAGATTACGACGCGATATTTCAAAATGTAGTCGGAATAAAAAGGATATGGGTCACCACATCAATATCTACGAAAAAATAATGTTTGTTAATGGTTTGTGATACATGTAAATATAATACGTTTCTGTGAACCGTTTATTGGTCATTTCGTAGGATCGAAACGAACCTGAATATTTAAAAAATAATCTCTTTGTTCAGCGACCGACAGGAACATTTTTAAAGGGTTTCACTGACGAGAAAGGTAGATATCTTAAAAGACACAGATTTGGTTAGGTCTTTGCGTGCACGCAGCTCAATGTGACAAATACTTGTTCCCGTTTCCAGTGATTTTTTATCTTGTAATATGGAAATTCGGCCATACCCAGGTTTGTGAGATCAAGATAATTGCACGTCTTTGAGATAAATCACAATAAGTTCGCTTGCGCAAAATAGATCATGTAAACCTCTAATTCCACACAAGTTTCCAAACTGAGGTATTAGCTGAAATGGTGGAGCGCCCGCTTTGCATGCCAGAAGTACTGAGATCGATACCCGAATTCTCCAATGGATCTTTCACATCCTGTTTGTAAGTTCAATTTTTAACAAAATGAGGATAAGTTTCCATTGAGATAAAAGGGGCTGTCTCATTAAAGAAAATTAAACTAGAGAAATCAAGAACGATTCGGTTTTACTGGGGTGAAAATATGTATCATTCTATAATAGGCAACGTTCGATGTATCAATATTTTAACATGGCTCTAAGGCTTTCAGGACAAACTTCTTTATTTGCTGGTGTTTTCTTTATATCCAATTCTCTTTTAAGAATAAAGAAACAAAAGGAAATTTAAAAATTAAGAATATTAACACTGATAATAAAAATGGCCTGCTCCAAATAGCAAGTTAATAATGTGCTAGAAAAGTATCCAGTCGCGTTTTCAATTTTCCATTTATGATGTTTATTTTCCGCCTGTAT
>JAHPZR010037172.1:0-7500 GCA_019787425.1 Platygyra sinensis
CACGTCACCTTCTCTAACAGGGAAGCCATTGTCGTGGATTTCTCTCACCCAGGACTGGATTTCGTTATCTTTGGATACGTCATCATCTGACTGATAGAAAATGCCGATGAATTCCCGGATGAAATCTGAGATGGCTGTCCACAAGCGAAGTCCGTCATCCCTAATACATTTACACAGATCAGTTACTTAAGTTATCGTTTTGATTTATCCAGAGATGAATACAGAAGTCTCATAAATCCTATTGGCACCCCTTTCTTTTAACTGTATTTAAACTCCCCTGATCAAAACGACCTTTATTCAGGATTTCAATATTTCAGTAAGTCCGTATCTCCAATAAGTCACTCGCTGTCATGCAGTTCCAAGGTATTAAGCTAATCAGGGAATGAAATTATTTGATAAATAGCCCTACGCCCAAAAGTTTTCAATCTCCAGGATCTATTAAATATACTCTCTGAAGGCTTTAGAGTTAATCTATGTTCAGCCTCTTTCTTATTAATCTCTTATATCTTTCCCCTCTCTGGTTCTCGAAATGTACCCCTACCGCGGGGGGTGGGGGACGCCTGTAATAGAACCTTTGGGGGGCGGTATTTCGCAAAAGAAGGGATAGAATTAAGCGTCTAATTCCTGCGATATTTGCTTGCTGTTAGCCAATTAGAATGCAGGGGCACCCAACGAGAATATAGTTCAAAACCACTAAAACATAGCATTGTTGAAAGTATTTTGGTATTTAAACGGTAGATATAGGCATATTTTATCCCCTAAAAATTTTTCATCTGTTCGGATTTCCTAGCTGAAAGTCTAGTGATCCGAAAATTATAGGGATCAAAAACTTACCTTTTCGAAAATTTCAGCCAGAAAAAAGGCTCCCGAAAATTATAGGTGACCTTTTTAGGGTAAAAATCCGTTAAAAATAGGCAATTATACCATATTTTAGACGTTCGAAAATCTTAGGAGAAGCAGGCAAGCAAGAAATTTTACAAAAAATGTTCCGAAAATTCTAGATCTCAAATCGTCTTCCGAACAGATATATTTCCGAAAATTGTCGTTGGGTGCCCCTGAGAATGCCTACACAGAAAGATATTTCAAAAAAATACATATATATATTTTTAAAAATAGTTGCTCTCTTGTATTTATATTTATAAAGATGATCCTCGCAAAACAATAAGGTCGGCACACACACTAGGGGACTTCGTGTGTACACATAGGACGAAAGTTGCAGCGACATCATAGAAGCTGCTGCCCACGAAGTGGATATTGGTTCATTTTATGAGGTAGCGAGGACAATTTATAAGAAAAATGTACAGGAGGTGACATTAAACTTTGACTCCATTTTCTCCTTGCTTCAAGAGGCACGCTTTCAAACTGCTGAATTTCATTCAGCATGTTCCGGGGACGCAAAAACGGGCATCAGGCATCAAAAATTAATACTGACTCTACTTTACTGTACTGACTGTGTTTATACTCTGTCTACGAGCATTAGATTAAACTGCCGAGTAATATTAATATCACTCAGAAGCTCACCTGTAGTAATAATTTGGCAACTTCTCAACATCATCAACACCTTTCTTCTTCAACATGTCCGGCAAAGATAGCATCTCAAATTTGAAATTCTTGTACGTCTTTTCTAGCAGTTGAATGTGACCTCCACCTCCTATGCTGAGAGTTTTGTCCACGATGCCTCCTTGTGCAATCAGTTCATTTCTCCCCAAGGTGTTGATGGCCTTGACATAGCGGAGATGAGCAAACAGAAGTTGGAAGACTGGGTGGATTGATGGCAACTGGCGCCATGTGGCAACAGCAAACGCTTCCATAAGCAAATGTGTTTTCGATAAGTGAGTCCCCATCTGTGAAGTTACAAAATACTATGGTTGAATAGACCAATTCGATATATTAGAATTAAGCCTAACACAATGCGAGTCTCACAAACTCTTTATTCCCCAGAGCCTCGTACTAATGTCCATTTTTTTATGCAGAATTTTAATTTTAATATATCGCAATTGATCTATTTACCACTCAGTACAGGGAGTAATAAATTAACTAACTTACTGATAGAACTCTCAATAAAGAAACGACATTTTTAATTTACAAAACATGTTTCGACATTCTCATGTCATCTTCAGTTGCAAATGAGCTTTTAACGGTTGTATATTTGAAGGTACGTTACAAAATACGCGTCAAAGCCTGCGTTACAATTTGAATATGAAATGCGACATACGCGAAAACAAAAATAACGCGAGCATAACAATAAAATAAAAAACAAAAGGAACAACGTAATTAAAAGGAAAGAGACAAATCTTGGGAAAAAAATAAATATATATATATATGTTTTTTATTGATTTAAGAATTTAATTTCTGGCCTCTGGTAAGAGTGGAATAATAAGCAGTTAATGACTGGTCCTAAGGGAGGAAGTGAGTTTGTTTCCACGATTCCAAAAAGATTCGAAAAAAAATCGTTTGCTTCACTCCGGCTGTCACACTAATTTGAAGAAGTTTCAAAGAGCATGACCTGATGACTCGCGAGTAGGACATTTTGCACGCTACATCCAGTCGCAAAATATATCTGAGTTGGAAGATCTATAAACAACCTGCATTCATCATTGTTTACTGACCTGATGTACTTGATGGTCAGCGTTACGGAACCACATTTTTGCCAGCAGCCAATCATAATGTGAATCGCCAGGAGTCCATATTGGATTGGTCATGCTGGGTTGTTGGAACAGCTGGATAGCAATAGGCACCAGATCCCCAGAGCTCGTCACGTAAAATAAGCAAAGAGGCTCCGCTAAATAAAATATCTTAGAATTGCTCTCCTCGCCACTCCGTTTGATACCCTCGAGTTCTTTGTAATCAACAATGTAAACATGACCAGCCTACAAGAAAGACAAATCATGGATTAGTTTGAAACCCAATTTCTTCCTAAGCGCATTGCCTGCATGATAAATTTTCTAATTGTCCGATTTCTAATTGTCTGATTTTAAATTACTATGTTGCGACAGGGCTGTACCCTGTTTTCTAAGGGTGCAACTAGACGGCTTTTCTCTCAGCTGAGGTAGATTATTGCACCAGTCACTCTGGAGTCGAAGGTTGCAAGGGTTAAAGTTTTAACCGGCTTGTTTGAAAAACACGTTTAGGACAATGATTTCTTCACACAATACTGTCTGAAGACTCAAAGTCTATATGCCTCATAGGTCATAAAATTGCCTAGCTGTAACTTTGTTCACATCGTTCCCGAAGACCTCTTTGCAAACCTTCAGCATGCATGGGACGTTTGTTTCAGGTAGTGAGTATTTCATTATTTTTCATCACCCTTTTTCACAAGAATCTCTATGGAAGTTAGAGATCTGAAGAGAGAAGATGGATGCCTTGGATTCAACTCTGCTTTTTGCTCGACAGGAGTTAACGTTTTACCTTAATTTCTTCCCCAATGTCCTCCCGCGGTCAAGAAAGGTTGGACCATTTCGTTCGTGACAGGGAAGTTGCTTGGTAATTCGTAACATCGTTCGATGACGCATGGGTTACAACCATTAAGGAACTGGTAGCCAAACATTCTGTCCTCCAACCACAGGTCATTGTCAGCAATTTTAGGTACGTCGCCTGTCCAACCAGTGCAGATCTTCTTGAAGCTGTCAAAATTCTCCCAGCTGTCGCATAGAGTGTACAGATACGAAAGACCAAGATTTGCAACCCCGTGAAGACGACCATGGTGGAACGATCGAGTCTTCTCGTCGGAGAACTGGGCGTCCTTAGGGAGATCGTTGTGTTTGGGAGCATGAATGAAGCCCGGCAAATCAGTCACACCAGGGGGTAGCTGTCCCCAAAGGAACTGTTCTTTTCGTTGCTGTACCTCAAGGATACGTTGGCCTCTTATGGCCGCCGGCTGATCTTGAAATGGAAGGAGAGCTAGACAAACCCAATGAAGAAAAAACTTTATACTAACTTTATACTATGCCTGAAAAGATAGTGGATTGTTTCATTTAATAGTTGAACGAGCTTCTTGCGGAGAAAAGCCTTTCATATAAATTCACATTCGCCAGTTGAGAGAGACTAATTGATATTTTAAACTCTAAATTATGGTGTTCTATGGATGTGGACGGAAGTGGCTATATAGTATTCCTTTTGATTACTGTTTCGTAACTCGTACACAGGAAATGTTGACTTCGCTAGTACTAGTATAGATAAACCAACTAAACGATGTACATTATTGGACTTTAGGGCGAAAGGGTTCTATTTTCGCTTCTCTTTCAGTTGCAAAACAAGTTATCCCTAAAGATTGTGGTATTCAAGGTGCAACCAAAAGAGTACTCTTTTGTTCATAGTCTTAACTAATGCGAGTCCGATGGCTGGGGATCTATTTTTGCTCTTTCTTTAATTCATTTGTTCGTTCGTTCATACGGTTTGCTGTTATGCATTTAATTATCAACCAGAGTCGTAGTTCCTCAGTACCAGCACAATTTGTTTCCAATCAGTCATTTTCCAGGCAGTCAGTCTAGTTAGTTGGTGTGCAGCGCGAAATAACGGCGGAGCGAAAAAAGGAGAGAGGATTTTTTCCTGCGGTATTTTTCGCGGTGCCCCCCCCCCCCCCCAAACTAACTGAACGCCTTAATGAAGAGGCTAACCTTTTCCTTGAAATATAACCATGTCATCCACTACCCAACGATAACAGGGGAAGTTGAAGGTTTCCTCTTGCTTTGAGCTTGTGACGGTAATCTTGTTCACAAACCAGTCCGAGAACCACCCCGAGCCGTCATTGTAAAGATGAACCATCAATACCTCTCCAACATCCATCGCTTGTATTATGTATTCATCTGTCCGCCCAGCTTCAAAGTCATTCGCCCAGGAGCTAAGAGAACGTTTTCCTGTTTTCCCTTTGCTCCCTAAAACGATTAAATTCCAGTAAAACTTGAAAACTAGGTCTATCAGTTTGTTTTAGGGCGCGTTCGTTTGGGATATTTCGGAATAAGAATATATCCAGGTATTCTGGAATGAGAATAGCTCCCCAACAAACGCTTACTCGCATTATTCCAATTATTATTATTCCGGATTGATCCCAAACGAACGCGCCCTTAATTGAGTCATTTTTTCCTCCCTGGCGAGAAATAAAAAGCCTTTAAAGAACCGCAAATGATCTTACTTGGAAAAGAATAACAGGACAAATGTAAAGCTCAAAGATAGATCAGCATAATGGATTTAGGTCAACTTGTAATGTATGTAAGACGATAAAAGAGCAAAAAAAAAAAAACAGTGCTTATCAAAGCAGATTCTTTACCTGTGAGCGACACGGAAATGTTCGCATTGGTTCCCGAGTTCCTCTGGGCACCAGTGTCCACGCTTATGACGTATGTAGCTTCATTATCCGGTTCCTGGCTCGAGCTTCTCATTGATCGAATCTTCTGTGTCCTTTCGTATACCTCCTTTCTTATATGGGCTATACAGTTGGAATCATAGATAGTGCGAGCCGGTAGAATGTATAGAAAACTCTCCAGATTCCCACAGTTAAACTTCAATCCTTCAGTAACATCCGGGGTAAGGAGAGCAGTCAATGTGACGTCAGCCACGTCCAGCCATGGATGGGTAGCCTCGTCCCAGTACCTCGCGATATTAAGAATGACCGGTGGGTCGTCTGATCTGGCCTCGTGTAAAGTTAACTGAAGCTTGTACTTGACAGGGCCACGAGAAATTCTTTCCTTAAACTCTTCCTTCAAATAGTCTTTCGCTCTTGTCTCTGAAGGCAGTCTCCTATAGTCCCTACAACCACGAAATACGAAGTTAATACTCCTTTGACAATATAGGTAATTGCCATTCTCAATTTTAAGTTTAAAATTCCTACTGTACCCAGATTAGAGGGTGGTAAAGGGGGGTCTAGATCACGTTCCACGGAAAATAAAACGGTCCTTTCACAATTCACGAAAAACAAAGACATAATGAAAATCAAGGTTCACGGCGAATTAAATATTTATTTCTCGTTTCACGGAAAATACTTTGCAAAATTACGCTTCACGGCTACTATGAAAATCAGGATTCACGAGGAAAAAAAATAGTCATTTCACATTTCACGAGAAAAAAAAGGGCCGATCACGAGTCACGAAAATACCCATTACCACCCTCAGATTAGTCTAACCGTGATTCTCGCTTCGCCTTGCCGCCATTAGTCAATTGAAAACCTTATCAAACTTACTGTAAACATTACCCTGCGAGCAGAGTCTCGTTCGATCTTCCTAGACAAATCGGGAAAAGGAAGGAGACGTTGTCATTGTTATTTTTATTGCTACTCATCGGGTTGAGCGTATGACGTCAAGAACAAAATCCGCGAAATACACAAATGAAACTGCGCTATGAGAAAATTGAACTTTAGCGAATGACAGTCTTAAATTATTACTAAGAAAATATTAAACCAATAACAACTAAAACATTCTGATTGGCTCATTTTTAATTTTTGCCTTCGCAGCTGATTTCTTCATGAACTGAAATGGTTGTAGAACCTTACCATATTTTTCTCTGTTCATCTTCTGACAGCAGACCTGTTTCCGGTGACCCGTCAGCGGGAATCAATCGGAATCTGACATAACGCTCAACACGGTCACGAGCATTGAAGCCCAGGATCAGTTCTGAGTGATACCGCTGCTCATAAAATGAGTCTGGTGCCCGACGCAGTCCGTCTATGTTACTAGCCAACCTAATTATTGTAAGAATGTAAGAAATTTGTATACATGTATATGTGCATAGTATTTGACTTTAAATATTGTTTTGTTTTGTTAACTAAATTTTTGGTAGCATCTCTCCACCTTGATCAAAGTGAAAAATGTTAATACGCAGCTCGGGTTTTTGTTTACGTGCTTGAACACGAGTGTAAAGTTTAAATTGCAAACAAAGGAAAATAGGCGCGAGGAAATATCTTCCTTTCATACACCGCGTTTTCGTCCATCGTCGAGTGCCACGAGTCTAAGAAGAGTCTCTTGCAATTGGTATAGTTTGTAATTCCTCGTTCAAGGGGCCTGGTCTCGTCTCTTTTGTGGATACCATGATCAGTTCTTTGCGCGTGTACATATTCTCGATAACTAAAAGTGATACTCTTTTTAATGCTGTGTAGGTGTATAACAAGCTCATCCAATGCATTTTGTACTTTATTTTGTTGCGAGAAGACGTAAAAGGGAGACCAGAATTAATCCACCATATAGGCCCATGTAAACCCATCCACACATTTTACCTAGTTCTTGTGCAGATAAATAAATGTCACCACACCGTAGAGAATGAATTTGCACGTAAGGCCGTTATGGCTGTCCACATATAGTGAGCAAAAGTCGTGCCACAAGACTAGCTATTTCTACTCTCTTTGGGAAAAAATGAGTGGAATTGCTTTTGGAATTATGTCTATACGGAGGATTACCTTGCTTAACCCTTCTTCTTTTTTGTTTCTTTTTTTTTGTCTCGAGGACAGTAACTAGACGCCCGGCACCAGTTGTTCGAGGGCTACACAACGCTATCCAGTGGATAAATGTTAAC
>JAHPZR010037172.1:12500-27500 GCA_019787425.1 Platygyra sinensis
TATGCGTCCCAGTGTAGGGCGGAAGACAGAGATTCGTCAAGATAAACTATGTGCTTTCGTCGCCGAAATGAAAGCTTAGCGTAATAGCATGTGCCGTCTTATTTACAACAGTATACTCTCATTTGATGTTGAATCTCTCTAGAAAAATGTCCCGCTTCAATTAACGCTCCATGACGAATATTATGGATAGCGTCTACAACCGTGAACAAAACCCTGATCGTCAAAAACCTCACGAAATTCATGTTTCGAAAATTAATTTGCGATACTTCCACGAAAACCGCTTTTTATGTAATGGAGGGATCGTGGGTGGACGTCAGGGTCAGTATTTAGCTCAGTCTTATTCACTGAGCGGGAGGTCTGTATGGGGGAATCTTGACCCAGGTCGCGAGCACAGACCAAACGTAGTGAGGTCGGTACACATGACCAAGGTCAAGATTCCGGCATACTGGCATACAGACCGACTAAACTAGGTTATAAGATGGTTATTATATGGCAAACAAGAACAATTTAATTCGTTTGATGTAACTGGTTCTTTGTAGAAATTGACATTTTGCTTGCGAATGGTGAGCCGAATTTAATTCTGGCAAAGTTTGCTCGTCCTCTTTACTTTTTTTTGACTCATCAGGCTTTTTGCCACTTCCATAAATAAATGTAGGTTATTGACCAAACGTGTGATCAAGATGGCTGGTTCTTTTTTTTTTTTGCGTGTTTATGAACCGAGACGGTGTCGAGGTCCATAAACTCACAGGGAAAAAAAAGCCGAGGACAATATCCAACCACTGATATTGACCGAAAAATCTTGGTAAATAGAGGATTTGTTGTTTGGCTTTCGGGAAAATTTTTCTCTCAGGACACGACAGGCAGTCCCGAGGGGACAAGATAGCTCCATCATGCCCGCTCGGGTAAAAAAAAATAATGTTCGTAGAAGCACCGGCAATGACATCCAGACCTACCACATTACTTATATTGTTTTAATTTTTTTTTCATTCTGTTCCCGTTTATTTACCGTGCATAACACTTGCTGCTTTGTTTGGTGATCTTAACCGTTATACGCGGCGTTGAACTGCAAATACTCCCCGTCACAGTCTTTTGAACTGTTATCAAACTATATTTTTTTCAAAGTTAGTAATTTTGACAACGATATGCGATAAATTCCGTTTTAGCCACAAAGCGTTTCGAAATATATGATTTTTAGGTATTTCACATAGAATTAAATAGATTAGCAAAAATCCGTTTACCCGAATCTCTATTTAACCAGTACGATGCTCTTTCTCGCTATAAGCGAGTATGTGAGATTATATCGATAACGTTTAACCCGACGCGAGGGAGATGAAACAACAAGCCGGATAGTCCAGTCCCTGAACTCTCCTTTCTTCCCGCCCCCTATAGAAGCTGAACCCGGGCAGGCGAATAACTTGCATGCGCATGCTCAGAACAAAGCAATAAAAAATCATCAAAAATTACTACATTCTCGTCCCCAGAGGCCGCGATCCTTTTGGTCAGTTACGGGGATCGCGACCTCTGACCGAGTCCAACTCCGGAAGTCCGCATTTCACGGACTTCCCGTCACTCTGCGCATGCTCAGAGCCGAGTCTGACAAATGTGATTGGTTCTGGTCTCAATCTATTGTGTTTACAAAGCCATTCAAAACCGGAATGTCGTTGGACTGGGCCAGAGGTCGCGACCTTCGTCACTGACCAAAAGGATCGCGGCCTCTGGGGACGAGAATGAAATTACTAGATCCCAACCACGCTTCTCGCGTCAATGTGTCGCAAAATGCCTTTTTCAGATCGCGCTCTGAAAAAAAAAAATTTCTTTGAATTTGACGTTGATATTGTGGTAAAAAAACCACAAAAACTTGAAAATCGAAATATGGTTTATCGTGGTCTGTACTCTTATCGAAAACAAGAGCGCGTCATTACTCTTTTCACAAACATTTTTTTCCGTGTTGTTTCTGCGTGTTGAGTGAGTTTGCAAAGTTTTTAAAAGGAAAGTCTGACGCGTATAAGTAGCTCATTTGCCATAATGCAGCACGTGCACTTTCAAGTCTGAGCCGGTGTTTTCAGTTGTCAACAAATCTTGGCAAATATTTCTTTCGTCACCTTTAATATTTTGGTAAAAAAAAAATCGAATGTGGTTTAGCGTGGCACTGATGAAGTCCACTGATGTGGGATTATTAACAATTATTCCTCTCGCCCTCATGGGCTCTGAGTCAATAGCCCATGAGGCCGAAGGCCTTTCGCTAGTTAAAGCTATTCAGCTGCCATTGTTTTGGTTTTCAAAGCCGGCGCTTTTCGCTACTAGTGGGCTATAACAAATAGCCTACTAGTAGCTCAACCAATCAGAACGCAGCATTGATAATAGACCACTAGCTGGATTTTACTAAATTGACATATTTTTAACCAATCTGAGTGTAGAAATTGTTGCTTGTATATTCTAAAAATCGCGCCACAAGCGAAATCTAGAAAGTACCTCAAAATATGGTTTTCCCCCGATTTGGGGGGAAAAAATGGCGGCGTTCTGAACATGCGCATGCAAGTTATACTGGACTCTCTTTTCGCCCGCCCGGGTTCAGCCCCTTTTGAAGGCGGGAAGAAAGGAGAGTTCAGTGACTGGACTACAAGCCGGACATTTTTCCTCAAGTTTAATAGGCAGATTAGGGAGTCAATCCTTCTCCGTAGGTGTATTAAATTTAACCCGCCGATTTGAGCAGTCATTAGGGTTTGATTAGTGCGAATCGGTGCTAATCGGGCTTTGAGCAACGCAATCTAATAGCAGATTAGATTTTGATCGGTTAAGCAATTTAATCCCCGATTAGTGCTAGTCGCGGTTTTGAACAACCGGAGAGAGCCACATTTTATTCATTTCTGATATCATATGATAATTGAAATTGCGCCAGCGTTTTGAAAGTTTCAGTTTCACCTGATTCTCGCCCTTCTGAAGTGTCTCAAATGTTTTTAATGAAAATGATTAGGATTTCAAAACGTTTTCCTCTTGTTCAAAGCGAATATTCACCTAGAAGCAATATTTCTTGATCGTAGTCCCCGAACTTGGAAAATGAATTGTCTATAAACAGTGGCAATTTCGATGCCACTTGACCGAGGTTTTAATCATTAAGTCATATATCGAGCTAGAGGTGAGGTGTCACATCTTTCTAAGATGAACTCAATCGTTCGATTTAGTTCGATTGTGTTCGGTTACCGACCGAACTAACAAATAACTATTCGGTTGTCTCAAGAGGAACAGCGTTTTCTAAAGGGCCTAAAGTAAAAGGGGCATTGTCACGTACGCTTTTTGGCAGCTTTAAAAAAAAGCTAGAAGGTGTCGTCGCATCAATTGAATTCCAAAACTAATGATCTAGTTTTGTTATTGAAGACTATTTGAAAGTACTGAAACTGTTTTCTGTCGCCTGTTGCTCCTGATCCGGATGGCATAGATGGAAATGCAGTGGTTGAAACCTGAAAATACTGCCCATTTTTTTCGAGTTGATGCTACGTGCTCCAAACATCCTCAAGAAATTTTTTATGGTTAGCCCTCGCTGCTAAAATTCCGCATTTGATATCCGTTCGTCGTAGCTTTATAGAAGCACTTTGCTCATGATTAAGGCCACAAAGTATTGATTTTAGCACAGAAGTGAACTAAAACAGCAAAATCCTCGTAACACTGCTCCTTTAAAGCCGGGAATAATCAAACGAGCAAAATAATCTTTCCAGTGCGGAACACTACTGACAGATAAACCTTCAAAAAACATATTGCAATGAAAAAGGAGCTACAACTGAACTAGCAAATTAAAAGATCGTTATTACAGAGGTGCTGAATGGAAGCACAATGTTTTTCGGTTATTGTTTTTGTTCTCTCTACGCGTTAAACAAGAACTGAAAAGAACTGACGCTTTCACAGACTAGTCTGTCACTTTATATCCTGGCTCATTCTTCTGTTTCACGCTCGCCGAATTTTATTTCCTGTCCTCGATCGCCAGAAGCCTATATTCGCAGGCTAATTTATTTGGGAAGGAACAGGTGGTTACTGTACATATCCGCCAACGTTGTTCCAAAATTAGCAAACGTTTGAATTTACCGTCGTCAATCTTTCCAGGGTCTTCCAGAATCACCGAATCAGCGAATTGTTTATCGCCTGTGAGGGGAGGGGTGGAGGATTTGGGTGATCTTTGGCTTTTCAGATTGACAGAAGAGGGGATCAGTCATACCTGAGAGCTCAAGAGGGGGTATCACTGAATGTCACATGCCCACTACAAAACACTTGACCAATCTCGTCCCCAGGGCCTTCTCCTTGAAAATCGTCGAGGAGAAGGCCCTGGGGACGAGGTTGACACCTGACGGACGGCTATTTCAAGTGGCACTCTAGCTAAAAAGCGACTTTGTAGTTTTCAAGTACTTGGGCTGTTAGTATGTCACCTGACATCAGTCACAGATTGTGGATAGAACGCCGGAATTCTTCCCGCTGTGGAATCGAATGTAGCCACCTGTTCCATCCTGTTCGGGTCGTTGAAATTTGTACACATATAATAATGAACTAGGACCGTAGGAGGTTCAATGTGAAAGTGGGTGCTGGCGTCAGAGCTTGAAGGAAATACTGATGATACGATTTGAAATAAACGGTATATAATAGGGGCTGCATGGTGTAGCTTTTCAAAAGAGAATTACGATAGCTAAGTTTTAAAGGACAGTGAAACATGATGATAACAGGGCAACGACATGATAGAGTCCAAACTGAAATCCAACAATTGCAACCGTGGACAGCTGTTTCGACCTAATTGGGTGTCATCAGCACGGTGTAGCAAGCTATGAAGTATCAGCTGGTCGACTGACATCCATATACTCACTGAGATGGTGATGAGGTCATCACCTTCGCGCCGAAATATATTACTGGCTATGAGGGTGGGATGGATGACCTAAATTTTACTGTCTTTGGCCAAAGATCCTTTCCCCACCCCTTCAGGCGATAAATAATGGCCGGTCCCTTATTTGCTAAAATCAATCGCGTCGGTCGTTTAACCAAAGATGCTACCAAGGTTAGCGAAATCACCGAAATTTAATCATCGAAATTTAATCATCCCAAGCTGTAAAGTTGGCGGGATTCTTGTTTTCCAAAATCCCTCAAACTAACAGGGTCGTACAGGGGTATTCTCGTGATATGTAATTAGCTGATTTTATTTTCCGTGAAACATGAATTTAGGAAATTATTCTTTGTGATCTGTGACCTGAGGGTTTTGCGGGATCCGTGAAGAACCTGAATTAATTAACCGAACGGATATTCGTGATTTTACCACTCTGTTCTACGTGATTTGTCCTCCGAATGAGAGTGACAACTAAGTCCTTGATGTGGTTCTCGGTTCAAAAGAATACCAATTATTTAGACCTCTAGCAATATATAAAGACAGAGTGTGTAACTTGGGGCAAAGGGAAAAAAAATTCATTTATAGGTCGCGACCGATGGAATTCGAATAAATCCGTTTTATGCGATTTGTGTCCTTACTACAACATGGAATGACCTAAAACTGCTAAAACCACCCAACCCAACACCAGCCACAACCATCTAAAACCACCTTCAAAATCCTATTTCATCATTTTGAGGCATCTCAGTGACAATTTCGACAACAATTTTTTGCTCGCGCCGTAAGCGACCTCCCGTTGACCTCAGACAGACCTCGACTGTATTACTCGAAAAGCCTCAGGCATCTTGGCGCTGCTCCTGTGTAAACAATTTCGAAATTCGATTAAGTATTGGTCGATCTTGCAATGTGCCGTTTCGTTTTTATTCAGAATTTACTGACAAGGAATGCAAACAATACGTTTGGTCCGCACATTCCTTGCTCAAGTTGAAAAAATGACCCAGACGCGGCTACGACGAAATTATTCACCCCTGCCACGCACGGGTTTGACTGTTTGGAATTTTAATACCATGTACCTTCACCGATCGTACGTAAGGATTTCCGTCCGCCAAGCACGAGAAAATACCTCTGGTACCCGCAGGACTTTATACTCAGCCTTGTACCCACTGCTTCGAATGCGCTTGGTTTTACTCTTATAGACTTTCTAACATTTCTTTCCAGTTTTACTTCTCTGGTCCGTCGGGAGTGATCAACTATGGTCGACTTGTGGCAGGTCTGCATTGCATAACTTGCACTAATTTAATCGAAAGATTTTTCTAGTAATCATGGAATGGAGGGACCATCTACGTTCTTTAGCGCAAGTTTTTCTTGGCAAATCTAATCCATCCGGAATGCTTAGTTCAGACTTAATCGACATATTTAAAATTAAATCATGATATCACAGCGACGACCCTTTGTGTGGACAAGATTTTTTCTTGTTAATATAGTACCGCCGCAATTCAGGCAAGGAAAATCAAGTCGTTATTAGGAAGCATACCTTATCTTTTGAAGTTTTGCCCTCTGTAATGCAAAGCACTGGCTCGCGATCTGGCTATGTTAAGTGGCCGGCACAGTGGCTGCTGATGGTTAGACTACGGGTAGTCTGTTTTTTTCGCGAAATTCAGCAGGAACGACGTTAGATGCTTACGCCCTAAAGCGATTAAATTCAGAAACAGTCGCCTAAGGTTACTTCCCACCTTCAAAGGCAAAAAAAAATCAACAAAAGAAAAATACTAAAAAATTTAAAAAACTACCGAGTTATTTAGAAATAAAACGTATTTTCAAATAAAGTTAATAATCAGGGGAGGTGCCATATATAATCGCTTAAATAGACGAAACCGCCAGCTAGGGGAAATTTTCGCGGCACACGCTTATCAGTTAGAGCTCGTCTCACATGCTATTTGGTATTGTTTATATAGCACATTTGTTCTTTTCCCTTTGGCTTCTTGTCCCGTTTTAGTGTTTTTCCCTTCAATGCGATAGCGAGATAGAAAACGTGTTGCAATGCGCGATATGCGATTCTTTTCCCTGGAAATTCCGATCCATTGTCATTGACTGATACGGCAAGATAATCTCCTGGCGTTGCGTGAGTTGTTTACGAACCTTTCGAGCAAAACTCTAGGATTTTATTTCCTGCGGAATAGATCCACTTTGACCGAATTTAGAGAGAATGCAGATTTGACGGATTTTCGTGAAATTAATTTCGCCAGAACATTTTAGGGAAATAAAAGCGTGACGGGAAATTAGGATATTTAACAGTATTTTTACCCCGTGGCGTCCATTTACGCAACACGCGCAACACGTTTTGCATATGCAGGTATCTAGAACCAATCAGAATATCGGAAAAGCCTGACACAGTTTTGTTGATTGATGCCTTGTGAGTAAGTAAGACTGTTTTCGTGTAGCGGCATCCGATAGCCGAAAAATTCAGATGTATCAAGTTGATTTGTTGGAGATGTTTTAAAACTGGTGCGGCGTACGGAGTTTTTCCCAAGGGACACCCCCCCGAAGGTGGGAAATGACCTTAGGTCACCCTAAGTCGCCTTAAGGCGGGGGTCCACCTGAAAGCCGTAGTTTGGCTGGGTATTATGTTCTTAATGCAAATATCTCACTTACGTTTCAAGCAATCAAGAATTGCTCCACTCATTACACATATCTATGTTTTGGGTTGTTTTGTAAATTTTTTGGTGATTTTTAGGTATATTTGGAGATAAATAGTTTTTCTCAAAGGATTAGTAAAATTTATAGAAATAGGAAATTTTGAAGATTTGGTGTTGTTTTAATATTAGAGTTTGAAGTGAAAAATTGGTAGATACACTCCAAACAGTTGCCCAACAACCTGGAGTGCCATTGTGCGGTCGGGCAACTGTCTGGTGGTGTTCCAAAACCCTTTTTTTCCCTTTCAACCTCTATTTAAACTTACCAAAATTTCACTGAAATTCAGGTGAACCCCCGCCTTAAGTCACTCTAAGTCGGATTACAAAAAGGTTTTCATACATTCCAACCCCTGTTGGTTATCAATCTTAAGTGTCATGTTAAGGGTATCTCTACTTCAAAACTAAGGAGAAGGAGGCATGGTGACCTAATGGCTGGTGCAATGGACCCCTATTGGAGATCATTGACGAGTAAAATCGTCTGGCGTTAGACAGAGTAACATCTATAAGCGGACTTTTAGGGTGTAAAGGGTTAAGGGGACTCCCTTTGACGAGTAAAATCGTATGGCGTTAGACAGAGTAAAATCTATAAGCGGACTTTTAGGGTACGGTGTAAATGGTTAAATGATTCTGATTACGTACGGAAGGGCAAAATAACAGCAAAATAACATCAATAGGTGCGTTTTTGATATTTTCCCAATCCACTGAACCCATCTAAAAGTCCTCTTAATTATTTTTGTACCATTTGTGTCTATCATGAGCTTACATGTTATTTCGTTCTCTGGGTGCTTTCATTCCGCGCACTTGACACAAACTCACGATAGTAAACATCTCGTTTGAAAGAGAGGGTGCGTGCTGTGTTATACATCTAGGAGTCGGTTGATCAGGAAAATTTACGAAATTAGATGAACTAGATCAAATACTTTCTTCCCACCAAGTCTATGTCTGCTTATTTGCTTCTAGTGCTAAAATAATTAACACCTGCTAAATAAATATTGTTCACCTGAAATTTTGTTTACGGCTTCCTCTATGTCGTTGCAGCAAAAACGTTTTTTCTCTTCTTGCACCCTAGGGGCTTATACTCCCAGAAAATTGGGTGGGGATGTGCGGCCCGCTTCCCAATGCCCTTACCCAATTTATGACCAAAATCTGCGTTATTCCAACCCTAATTATGGCCTGACCAAAAATTCGAAACCCTATTTATGACCCGACCCTTGCATCAAAATCCTGCTTCAGACCTGTGTTACAATTAGTTCCTTGGTTCAGACCATGTAAACAAAATTTGTGAGGAGCGTTTATTGATTTTCTTTTCGATAATGATGAACTTGTGGCTTCTTCCTAAAAACACCATATCAAGGCTAGAGTACAAAAACGATACCTTGTTTATGACCAAAATGGTCAAAATCAACTAAAATAAATACCCTATTTGTGACCAGAAACGGCTGAAAAACCATACCCTTTGAGGCCACACATACCTATATAGCCCATAAAAGGTAGTACCCCCCGACTGATGAACAGAAAGTGAATCTCATCTTCAATATTGAGGCCACAAACAGGACAAATTCTATCACATCTCGAAACAGTCTACCTGTTTCGATATTAAGTTTACGACTACTTATTCCAAGGTTCACAAGTGTTTTTCTGTTAGGATTTTTTCCAGTAATATCAAGATAAATCGTTGGTGTAAAGTTGTGTTTAAAAGCATTCTAAAATTCAGCCACACCATTTTTTTGTCTACATAAGAGGGTTTGGCTATCAGTTTTTATTCGGAGCATGTCGAAGCAAAGGAAATCACTGTGAAACTACTTAATATAAAGGGACATGCTTTCAGGAACACAGTTACAGTAAAGCAATAAGATTTCCCTTTCCATGCAATATCAGTAATTTCGATAGCATCGAAAAAGGCAGAGGCTGACTAGGGTCCTGGACCTGGCAATTACCGTAATATGCTTCGGGGCCAGGGCTTCCTTATGCATGAACAGCCTGACATGAAATAGTCCTGCACCTGTCTAGCCTCCATCATGTTAGCAGGAATATAATTTCTGCATGTTTACGTAGGAAAAGTGGAACGCATGGTACAGCAAAATCAGTATCACATTTTGACGGTACAGACTACTGCTTCAGTCAGTTCCACGTTGTATGTGTTATATACGGTTAGTTATGAAGTTGACGAGGCTTGCAATCTAGTTGATTTTTATAATAATACAAGCTAACTGATGTGCTTTTACAACAAACAACACAAGTAGAATCCGGCCACGACCACTGATTTCAGTCACGATTTTGAGCTCGCAATTTTTGACTTAGGGTACTAATCTTAAACTTTTCCACTGCTATATCTTATTAAAAGGGAACGGGAAAATGTTACTACCAGCCAACTCTCTTTTTTTTTTTTCCATTTAGAATACTGCGTAAGAATGGCAGCCTAATTTTGCTGCTCTCCATCACTGAAAAGCCTCTTGGTAACCAAGCTTTTATTAGAGGCATGCCGCAAGTAAAGATTGATGTCTTCCCTTTCAGCATTTTAAATCAGACAATATGAATCATGACTTTTATGGATGACTATGTGGCCGCGTGGAATTACTGGAATTATAAGCAATGCTCCTTGTTGTGAGATAAAGAAACGAAAGCATTTTGATTTGACTGGTTTTATGGGAAACAATAAAAACACATATCAACTCGAAAATTATATACAATGTTCCAGAGCTCACTGATCCACTCATGTTTCCTATTTTATTAAAATCTTGTAGTTCTTGTGTTCAAGTTTAGTCTAGTCGATTAAATTGTGCGCAGTTTAAAATGGATCTAATAAAATGGTATTTGAACTTCGGGTCGTGCAATTTTGGTCTGCAATCATACTTTTGATTTCAAATCGAACTCGCGCTGCGCGCTCGTTCAAGGTTGAAATTGCGAGTGTAATTTCAGACCTAATAATACACATGAAAAAATTACTCGATTCTGATTGGCTGAGAGCAGTGCAGTTCAAGTGTAACACCAGTTGAAAAAAAGGTAACACCGTGCAAAAAGTGTAACACCAGTGCAAATTACACATCGTAATTCTGGATTATGATTTGCAGAAAGACAATGAGAAATTTTGATGGCCAATGATCTCATGTAAAGCAGTGACAAAAGTTTTGTACAGAAACTCTGAAAAAAGTTTTCTCCAAAGGGGAAGAAAACGGCTTTAAGAAACATGTTCTGACACTTTTTCCGCGCGAATTTTTTCATGTTTGTATTATTAATAAGTAATCCTCGTGCAATTTCAGCTTTTTGAAAAAATCACTCGTGCAAATTAATTCCCACTCGAACTCGAAACCGTATGATTACCTATGCAAATTGCAGTCCAGTTCAGTCATTATAAATCTTGCCTCGTCATCTTGTTGTCTGTTTCTCTGTTTCTCATGGCCACTTAAAGATTTGAAATGATACGGCGGAAACTGGGAAGCTCTTTCCCAAAGATGGATAATTGAACTTTTAATATACAATAATGGAAGAGTTCTTTTCTTCTTTAGACATTTGAGGACATCATCTTACGGAAATGCAGTTTGAACAAATAACAAGGGAACACCCAAATGCACGGGAAAGGGTTTTTGACGATGTCCATGAATATGTTCACATGCCAGGTCTAACTGAAGTCATTGCATACCACATTGACAACATTAATAATTGATTATCGCAAACACAATTTCTTTCTAATCCATTGTGTTTCTACCTATCAACGGTGAAAGTTTGAGATGAATTTTTCAAATATTTTATATAAAGTAAACGACCCACGTATCATGCGCATGAGTGACAAGTAGCACAATGAAAATTGCGGTCAACCCGGCGTTCGAGATGAATCGCGTATAGAATAGACCGGGTAAGGTTTAAATGTTGTCATATGTCAGTTTACTGCTAAAAAGGTTTGTTTCTCTGCTAGGAAATGGAATGTTTAGTTAATGTCGACAAGTAGACAAATAAAAAGTAAAATTGCTTTTTTGTTATTGTTATTTTCACACCCTCAGTACCGACACTGAGAGGTTTTGTTATCCTTCTCACGTCAAGTTTACAAAACCCACACGGATTATAAAATAAACAATAAAGTAGTTCACACCCACTTATTTGCAGGGACGATTTGGGGCCGATGACAAAGCAAAAAAGTGCAACGATAGCGGGAAATTTTATAACCATTACGATTCATTTTTTTTAAAAGTTCTTGGTCTGGTAGCTAAGTATCCGAATTTTTCCCCATCTTTTTCACGAAGGCAAATAATATTGAACCCTTTAAAAAAACTGAAACGCTAAATTTCAGTGCCTTACCAGCGTAATGTCCGGACTATTTGTACGGCCATCTGTGACCGGACAAAACCTATTTTTGACCGGCATTGTCCATTGACTGGCTGTTATTTGAAGCCCTGCTATTACCAATAACCGCTTTCAACTTCTAACATGAAAGGAAAAAAAATGTGAGTCGAGATTTTTTGAGCCCCAATCAAATCCGCCAACTCAAAAGGTCGAAATGTATTTAACTAACTATCGTCACAAAGCGTGCCACCAGGAGGAAGGGATGGGTACTCCCTTAAATGGGCTTTATAGGTATGTGTGGCCCCAAAGGGTATGTATAGGTTTTTTTTTAACCGTTTTGGTCAGAAATAGGGTCCGTGGCTTTTGCACGCCAGTGTCGAATTGGGCATACCTGATATTAGTAGCTATCCTACTAATATCGATCTCAGCTAGAGAGAATGTGTGGAACAGGGTATTAATTTAGGGGTCAGGTCTCACTGGGGCTTTCAATGTTTGGTCAGGTCATAAATAGGGAAGAGAAAATCGCAAAGTTTGCTCCTACCTGTAAATAGTGTAAGGTTTTTGCTAACGACTCCGTACAACCCCAACACAATTTTTTGTGGGGTTACCCTCCCCCTCCCCAAGTAAGGAAAGGGGGTGCCATTCGTTACCACCAGCCTGCCGACCCAAGGTATTATATTTTACTACAGTGTAATCCATCAAATCTCGTACTCAAGCTTTTGCAAAATCGTGGGTTTAAAATTACACTTTAAGACTATAAACAAATGAACATTGATGTCATACGTTATACAGAACACTGCAGCTTTTAATTAGCAGAATTCCACAACTCTACAGCTTTCGCTTCTATGGAGAATTTTTTAACGATAACGATAAAAGATGAAACTAATTATGAAAAATAACAGCTGGAAATTAACAATCATCTTTCGTTGAAGGAATACCAGTTCAGTGATGAGTTACTGTATTGACTGAATGTCCATGACTCCTTTGTCCCAATTCTTTTGGGTTTCCAGATCATTTTGTAAATTTTTTTCTTTGGCATAGGCAAATCTCTTGGCTCCAGGAGTCGATGCCATGGCCTGTCCCAGCTGGTATGCCTCAATCTTCAGGCCTTCTTCTATTGGAGTCTCCACTGCACTCAAAACACATCTCTTGCAGGCAGCGATAGATCCCGCAGAGAATTTACCTATGCGGTTGGCAAGCTCTTCCACAAAAGGTCCAATTTCGTCGGGATCCAATGCTCGGTTGATGCTTCCATAGCGCTCTGCGAGGTCAGCATCGAAGTCGTGAGCCCCCAGAATGATCTCCATGGCTCGACCCATTCCAACTTGGCGCGCAAGCCGCTGTGTCCCTCCACCGCATGGTACAATGCCCATACCCACTTCCATCTGCATAAACACTGCCTTACCTCGAGCGGCGAAACGCATGTCACACGCTAGCATGAATTCGTGTCCACCTCCTCGGGCCATTCCCTCTACTTTAGCAATGGTAGCTTGAGGAAGTGCACTTATTCGCTGTAACACCTGTTGTAAATATAATAAAGGCTCGTCCATGGAGCGTTCAGCGGCAGGAATCTCAACCAGCATATCAATGTCTGCGTGGCAGACAAAAATATCTGGGTGGCTAGATTGGAAGACCACCACTTTGATGGAACGATCGGACTCTAGGGCTTCAGCCAAGCGATTGAGGTCATCAAGCATCGGTATCCCTTGGACATTCACGGGAGGAAAGTCAAATGTTACCCAAGCGACGCCTTCCTTTGTCTCGACTTTAAATGTTGCGAATCCTTCATAAGCCATGGTAATTTGACTTGCACAGTCTATGCAAATTAAGAGCGAAATACACAATGTTAATTGTTATAGTCCTGGAACAACAAAATATGTTATTTTTTGCAGTCACAGTTTATTCGGTAGATAAAAGAAGAAAAAGTCAGCATTTTCTTTAATTTAACATAACTCTCAGTCTAGAACCCCTTCGTATCCATGCTGCTAGGAACTAAGATAACAACTGGGCTTCGCGCGTGAGTGCGTTCAGTTCTTGCAGAGTAACAAATGATCTTCAACAACCAACTGCTACAAAAAGTCTTAGCATCTTATCGACATAAAACTAAGTAAAATATCTATAATTGTTATCATTAGACGGAAACGCTGATGCACCTATTGGTATATAATGCCACTGAGGAACAAGTTTCGCTGGTGCAATGAATGCAGAAATTAAATAAGCTTAGACCGAGTTGGTTGACCTTTTCGACTGAAGCCAAAATTGTATACACAAGCCAAAGGCTAATACAAAATTGCTAATAAAAAAAATAGATACCTTGAGGTTGCAGATAACCAGTTTAACTCTGTAGCTTTGCGAACTGCAAAAGGCACCACCCTTAGCTTCAACCTCCACTGAGAGGAATGAATCACACTCTGATCTGCACAGTAAATGGGTGTAGCCTGGCTTTTGATATGCTAAACGATTTACGCACGCATTTCAAGTGCAGTGTCATGAGTCAGGATGAGTCTTGAAAATAGCTCCATTCAAAACAATGAACAAATTTTTTGGTTGACGCAAGTGACTCTAATCAGCAAGTCCATGAGTCCGTTCACTGAGGAAGCTCCACCAAGAACACTTTTTAATTTAGCAAGGGAACTTCCCCTAAACGAGGAAACTTTGAGAAGTCAACAAAGTTTTGTGTTATTGTTAAATATCTATTTACATAATGTACGGCCGGTCCAACACTAATGTATTCAGTCTCGAACCGTTAATTGCATTTTCCAAGACTGATAAACACCGGCATTTTCGCAGCGTTTTCCCCTAGCCTGTTGTATTTTTAGCTCCGAACAACGCAGCAAGAAGAACATAATTTAATACCCAGCAAACTACCAACTGGCAATATTTACAAGCGGACACACTTCTGTGACTTAGACTAGTATTGTAATTTCAGGGCTTGTAACTCTTAGTTTTAATCTAATGTATCAGTCAAATCGAAGCTTCAACACCCCTCCCCCCAACGGGCATTTGAATTTTTGGAATTTTTTTTCAAATCCCCCCCTCACAGGGCCGAAAAGCTGTTCAAATGACCCCACCCCCGGGAAAATTACCAGATTACTTTTTTAACTTTTCAGTAGTCTCTATTATGCTATTATGCTGAGGCTGTGCATGTTAATTACGGGTTAGAGACTGTTGTGA
>JAHPZR010037172.1:35000-38584 GCA_019787425.1 Platygyra sinensis
TCTGTATAACGTATGACATCAATGTTCATTTGTTTATAGTCTTAAAGTGTAATTTTAAACCCACGATTTTGCAAAAGCTTGAGTACGAGATTTGATGGATTACACTGTAGTAAAATATAATACCTTGGGTCGGCAGGCTGGTGGTAACGAATGGCACCCCCTTTCCTTACCTGGGGAGGGGGAGGGTAACCCCACAAAAAATTGTGTTGGGGTTGTACGGAGTCGTTAGCAAAAACCTTACACTATTTACAGGTAGGAGCAAACTTTGCGATTTTCTCTTCCCTATTTATGACCTGACCAAACATTGAAAGCCCCAGTGAGACCTGACCCCTAAATTAATACCCTGTTCCACACATTCTCTCTAGCTGAGATCGATATTAGTAGGATAGCTACTAATATCAGGCATGCCCAATTCGACACTGGCGTGCAAAAGCCACGGACCCTATTTCTGACCAAAACGGCTAAAAAAAACCTATACATACCCTTTGGGGCCACGCATACCTATAAAGCCCATTTAAGGGAGTACCCATCCCTTCCTCCTGGTGGCACGCTTTGTGACGATAGTTAGTTAAATACATTTCGACCTTTTGAGTTGGCGGATTTGATTGGGGCTCAAAAAATCTCGACTCACATTTTTTTTCCTTTCATGTTAGAAGTTGAAAGCGGTTATTGGTAATAGCAGGGCTTCAAATAACAGCCAGTCAATGGACAATGCCGGTCAAAAATAGGTTTTGTCCGGTCACAGATGGCCGTACAAATAGTCCGGACATTACGCTGGTAAGGCACTGAAATTTAGCGTTTCAGTTTTTTTAAAGGGTTCAATATTATTTGCCTTCGTGAAAAAGATGCGGAAAAATTCGGATACTTGCTACCAGACCAAGAACTTTTAAAAAAAATGAATCGTAATGGTTATAAAATTTCCCGCTATCGTTGCACTTTTTTTGCTTTGTCATCGGCCCCAAATCGTCACTGCAAATAAGTGGGTGTGAACTACTTTATTGTTTATTTTATAATCCGTGTGGGTTTTGTAAACTTGACGTGAGAAGGATAACAAAACCTCTCAGTGTCGGTACTGAGGGTGTGAAAATAACAATAACAAAAAAGCAATTTTACTTTTTATTTGTCTACTTGTGCTACTACTTCCATTTCCTAGCAGAGAAACAAACCTTTTTAGCAGTAAGCTGACATATGACAACATTTAAACCTTACCCGGTCTATTCTATACGCGATTCATCTCGAACGCCGGGTTGACCGCAATTTTCATTGTGCTACTTGTCACTCATGCGCATGATACGTGGGTCGTTTACTTTATATAAAATATTTGAAAAATTCATCTCAAACTTTCACCGTTGATAGGTAGAAACACAATGGATTAGAAAGAAATTGTGTTTGCGATAATCAATTATTAATGTTGTCAATGTGGTATGCAATGACTTCAGTTAGACCTGGCATGTGAACATATTCATGGACATCGTCAAAAACCCTTTCCCGTGCATTTGGGTGTTCCCTTGTTATTTGTTCAAACTGCATTTCCGTAAGATGATGTCCTCAAATGTCTAAAGAAGAAAAGAACTCTTCCATTATTTGTATATTAAAGTTCAATTATCCATCTTTGGGAAAGAGCTTCCCAGTTTCCGCCGTATCATTTCAATCTTTAAGTGGCCATGAGAAACAGAGAACAGACAACAAGATGACGAGGCAAGATTTATAATGACTGAACTGGACTGCAATTTGCATAGGTAATCATACGGTTTCGAGTTCGAGTGGGAATTAATTTGCACGAGTGATTTTTTTCAAAAAGCTGAAATTGCACGAGGATTACTTATTAATAATACAAACATGAAAAAATTCGCGCGGAAAAAGTGTCAGAACATGTTTCTTAAAGCCGTTTTCTTCCCCTTTGGAGAAAACTTTTTTCAGAGTTTCTGTACAAACTTTTGTCACTGCTTTACATGAGATCATTGGCCATCAAAATTTCTCATTGTCTTTCTGCAAATCATAATCCAGAATTACGATGTGTAATTTGCACTGGTGTTACACTTTTTGCACGGTGTTACCTTTTTTTCAACTGGTGTTACACTTGAACTGCACTGCTCTCAGCAATCAGAATCGAGTAATTTTTTCATGTGTATTATTAGGTCTGAAATTACACTCGCAATTTCAACTTGAACGAGCGCGCAGCGCGAGTTCGATTTGAAATCAAAAGTATGATTGCAGACCAAAATTGCACGACCCGAAGTTCAAATCCATTTTATTAGATCCATTTTAAACTGCGCACAATTTAATCGACTAGACTAAACTTGAACACAAGAACTACAAGATTTTAATAAAATAGGAAACATGAGTGGATCAGTGAGCTCTGGAACATTGTATATAATTTTCGAGTTGATATGTGTTTTTATTGTTTCCCATAAAACCAGTCAAATCAAAATGCTTTCGTTTCTTTATCTCACAACAAGGAGCATTGCTTATAATTCCAGTAATTCCACGCGGCCACATAGTCATCCATAAAAGTCATGATTCATATTGTCTGATTTAAAATGCTGAAAGGGAAGACATCAATCTTTACTTTGCGGCATGCCTCTAATAAAAGCTTGGTTACCAAGAGGCTTTTCAGTGATGGAGAGCAGCAAAATTAGGCTGCCATTCTTACGCAGTATTCTAAATGGAAAAAAAAAAAGAGAGTTGGCTGGTAGTAACATTTTCCCGTTCCCTTTTAATAAGATATAGCAGTGGAAAAGTTTAAGATTAGTACCCTAAGTCAAAAATTGCGAGCTCAAAATCGTGACTGAAATCAGTGGTCGTGGCCGGATTCTACTTGTGTTGTTTGTTGTAAAAGCACATCAGTTAGCTTGTATTATTATAAAAATCAACTAGATTGCAAGCCTCGTCAACTTCATAACTAACCGTATATAACACATACAACGTGGAACTGACTGAAGCAGTAGTCTGTACCGTCAAAATGTGATACTGATTTTGCTTTACCATGCGTTCCACTTTTCCTACGTAAACATGCAGAAATTATATTCCTGCTAACATGATGGAGGCTAGACAGGTGCAGGACTATTTCATGTCAGGCTGTTCATGCATAAGGAAGCCCTGCCCCGAAGCATATTACGGTAATTGCCAGGTCCAGGACCCTAGTCAGCCTCTGCCTTTTTCGATGCTATCGAAATTACTGATATTGCATGGAAAGGGAAATCTTATTGCTTTACTGTAACTGTGTTCCTGAAAGCATGTCCCTTTATATTAAGTAGTTTTCACAGTGATTTCCTTTGCTTCGACATGCTCCGAATAAAAACTGATAGCCAAACCCTCTTATGTAGACAAAAAATGGTGTGGCTGAATTTTTAGAATGCTTTTAAACACAACTTTACACCAACGATTTATCTTGATATTACTGGAAAAAATCCTAACAGAAAAACACTTGTGAACCTTGGAATAAGTAGTCGTAAACTTAATATCGAAACAGGTAGACTGTTTCGAGATGTGATAGAATTTGTCCTGTTTGGTGGCCTCAATATTGAAGATGAGATTCACTTTCTGTTCATCAGTCGGGGGGTACTACCTTTTATGGGCTATAT
>JAHPZR010037173.1:0-33788 GCA_019787425.1 Platygyra sinensis
TTGTATCTAAAGTTTTGGCTGTCAGGGACATGGAGTTTCTCCGAATTGCTTGCGCTGAAGAAACTTCGGGCGCACTTGATCCATCATTAACCTGTGTTGTGACCGCCCTCTCCAACAGAAAAATATCAGAGACAATGTGGTTCTCTCGAATATTTTCTTTCGAAGAGGGCGACTACTGACAGGCTAGATTCATTGAAATCTGCACTGAGACTTGAAGTTCGATGTGAAGGTATATCCACAACTATGAAATACAAAAGTCAGTTAACACTGATACAACAAGTAACAGTGTGTCTTTTAGCGTCGAGTTCAACTAATTATGCTTTTAAGCTATCTTAAAAAATGTTTGGCTTAATGGCGTTCGACGTTCAGAAGTGAAGAGAAGCTGATTTGAGAGTGCTAAAAGCGTCCCTTATTAACTATTAGGAGGTTAACTAAACTACAACGGCAACGTCGCTAAACTGGGCAAAATTTAATGAGCAGGGGCCGGTTCCTGAAAGGAGGAATAACTCTATTCCAGAGCTGTGTACGTGCGTTATAATTCTTGCCGGGTAAATTTCTTTGCCGTCCTCTACAAAACAACAACGTTCGCTCTGGAAAACGTGAACCACGATTTTTTAAATTTCATTTCGAATTTATCGCTGTGTTCCATATTTAGTTTGCGATAGTTTTGACTTTGATGAACAAAGGAAATGACTTAAGAGTATCATCTTCTTAGGGAGCTTGAGAAACCAAGACGGCGACGCCAAGGCCGATAACTTCGATTAAAAAATGAACTTATATTTTACCCACGAATCTCGCAATACCCTAAAGTCATTTACTTAGTTGTTTATCTTTGTCAAAGCTATCACGAAACTGAAGTCTAGGACACATTGATAAATCCGAAATAAAAATTTAAAAAATTAGTCGTCGAGATTCACGTTCTCCAGACAACATAGAACTTGGTCGTTTTACGTTCTTATTTTGCAGAGGACGGCAAAGAAATGTTCCAAGAGTTATAAGGCACGTGCACAGCCATTGTAATGCTCATTAAACCTTTTATTTAGCGACGTTGCCGCTGCCGTTGCCTCTTGGTTTTCTTAACTCCTTATTTCTCCGAAGTTTTCCCCCATGAAAAACAAACTCGATAAACTAGTCATTTCTCTGTTATAAAAACACTTCTATGTGTAACTCCGTTTTGGGTTGTTTCTTTGATCCTTCCTAAGCTGAAGAATTTAAAAGAGGCGTGAAAACGGAATGAAATTTAGGAAAACGACCTGGATATGTTAGTTTTGTTCCTTAATCCACGTTGAAGTGAGTAAGTTGAGTAGAGGATAAGCCGGTTGGTCAAGGCTCAGGGAGTTTCACACGGATCATTATGAAAATATGTACTAAAACATTTGCGTTGATAGCTTGATAGAAGTAAATTAAGCGTGCCAGAGTGTTTTCGAATTAGTGCATCATTTTACAAGTCAGTTTACCTATCATCTTGGTTTTGCATCATAAACAGGTTTTATTTGATTATGCACTGAGATCGAATCACACTGTTCTAGTTTTCCATCTCGATTGCAAGTGCGTTATCATGGTTCATTCTTTCGACCATGCAATTATCAGTCAGCCTACTAAAAGACAGTTGCTTGAATAAATGAGGCACAAAATTTGACAGCTTACTATTTCTTCATTAAACTGGTTAAACATGCCTGACAACAGACAGGTAGTTCAAATGTGCAAGGTCTGAGAAAACCAAGTAACAAATTGAATTTCGCTGTTCGTTAGTGAGCTTGACCAGGCAAGATCGCTATTGAGTTAAAATAACGCGACGAATCTCAGAGAGTTCGTGGGTATTCTCTGATAAGCCTTTAAATAAAAAAAAAAATTAAGATATTAGTGTGTCCGTGCATATAAAACCATGCCGTGTGCTCCTGGACCTTTTAGTCAAGGTTTTTATTTTCGCTCATGTGTGAAGCTAGAATAACATTTCTTTCAAACTAAACCTTGTTTTGTTTTCAGTTTGACAATTCCTCGAGGCATAACACCCTCCAAAAGCACTTTGAACGAAAGCGATTTCAATTCTGATTGCTGGAGGCACCGGAGAAGCAACACTTTCTGACACACTGGTTAATCACAGTAACTTATTTTGTCATAAAGAAACCGGCGTATTAAGTCAGCTCTTAAACTAACACTCAGTTGACGGAAATCATCGAGACTGTAGTCACTCCTCCGTGTTTGAATGAATCGTCAAACTTCCGTCACTCAGAGATGAACTCTTCATATGTACGAGAACATGACTTGTTTGCTTGCCGAAGATCAAACGAATTCCGATCAAACAAATTTTAACCCTTTCAACCTAAACTAACCGAGAGTATAAACTATCGCTTCTGTCTGGCATATATTCAATTTAGTTTTGTGAAATTTGTGATTAAAAAAAACTGAGAAAAATTCTTTGGATCATATATATATATACCTTGGTAAGTTTTTCGACACCTGGATCGTTATTCTGCGTTTAACAGTTATCACTGCTGCTAAGAAACTTCCAGTGTGATTTAAAAATGTCACTCGCTATCAAACCATAAACTTCCCACTCCTGCAAATTGCTTCAAGCTTTCTGCTCGATCCGCACGGGATATCTTTTCATGATAAAAATAATGAAGAAAATAATGAAGAAAACATCAGTTCCCTATTCGGTGCCCTCAAGCATTGAACACAAAACGAGGTATGGTTTATTTTTGGCTCTTCAATAACAATAGTGTTGGCAAATTTCTAGCTCCTGCTTTTTAAATTTAAATCTTTATTAAACAATTTTCAGTTCGAAACTGCCAAATGTTAGATAGCCATATCACGTGTGGATGATCACGTGATGTACTTACCATTCTCGTCACCAGACCTACCTGGCGGAGCCTTGGCACGAGAAAAAGGTGACTCTAGAGATTCACGCCTTGATTGGCCCATGAACTCAGACAGATTCTGGGACTAAGATTTGTATTATATATTACTTCGCCCCTCTCCATCCCAAGTTCTTATTTCCAGTTGCCTGTAAAACCGAGGAGTTTCAGTCAAGAGCCCTGTTTCCGTGAAATCCTGTATAACCGCCAGAATTTTATTTCTGTTTTAAATTCGCGTTTTGGAATTCTGTTAAGGCCGGCAAAGATAAACCAGTGAATGCTTTCATGAAGCCGGGATACGGGCGTTGAGATAAGAGAGGTTAAGCATGACGTTTAAGACAAACGGCAAACGGCAAAAATGAAACTTTTGCCGTCTGTCTTCAGCTCTCTGTACAGTAGAATCAAAATATTTGTATTTGCAGTAAATAGTAAGAGACACTTTTCTATTTTGGTATGATTTATTTACGGATTACAAGAAAAAGAATAGAAAATCAGAGGTGACCTTTGCCGTTCGCCGTCTGCGGCAAACGTCATGCTTAAACTCTCTATAGTAAAATTCTTAGCAGAAGAATCTAGCTACCACTGATCAAAAAATAGTTTGATATTCGGAATTTCTCGTACTGCAAAGTCTTTTTGAATTTTTAAATTCAATTTCAAGAGGTGTCTTGTATCAATAACATTTTATTTTCGATCTTTCTCAACTTAAGTATCGCAGGTATTTTTAACTTGAATCAGTTTGTCTAGCGAGGTAAATAACTAGCGAAATCGAATTGCTAAGCTGTTTTCTGAAGCTGTAGGTAGAAAAAAATATTAGTTAAAAGAGACGGAATCATATTTAGATAAGAAATCGTCCTTCCAGTTTGTTTGTGGTTTGTATTATATCATTCCACCAAGCTGAGATGAACCCGTTTTGATTTGATGTTGTTTCAGGTCTCGGTTTCGATGGAGTCAGTTTGTTCAGTAATGATCTGAAAAATGCATATAAGCCAGATTTAAGAGTCATAAGCTTTCTAGTTTTATCTGCGTAAACTCACTGTGGGCGGACGGTGATAAAAAAAAGACATGAATTTTGAGTGATTAAAGGAAGACTGAAATCTGACAACAAATTATAGTTGGATTATATTGGGAGAAACTTAAGTTCGCTACTCTTTATTAAAAACTGAGTATGTCGCGGTTAAAACCTTAATTGAGTTTCGTGCCGGTTTAATTAGAAAATTTTAGCAAAACACTGTCAGATCTTCCATACTGCGTTTTACGTTAACGACTAAACTGATTTCGGTCTCTCTTCATCAATTTGCTAAGCTGATCTTAAGTGAATAATCATTTCATCTTTTGCGGATCATTTTTCTTTCAAAACTACAATAAGGTTTTGTTTAATGCTTTGGCACACGTTGGCAGGTGTTCTTACCATAAAGTAAAAACGCATTGCAAAATGGCTTTCGGAGGTCGCAAATTCGAGCGAGGGAAAAAAGAGCATTTATGAAATATCTAAAGGATTGAGAAGCTGAAGACACAGTATTTCGTCGATTGTTTCCGTTGGTTGAAATTAACAACAATCCCATGAAGATGTCAACTGTGGACACTTTTCAAACAAATGCTTGAAGATGACTTCTCTCGACATGAACACTGAGATGGCATTTCTGATATTTGTTTTGTATTTTGTCTTGCTCGTGGACTTGTACAATTCGTTCGTAAAACTTTTGAATGCTAATGAGGACAAAAAAGCCAAAAAATCACAGTTATCGAGAAGGAATCAATGCCCGGGAAGAACGGGAAAAGTAGAAAGGAACGATTTGTTAACAAGACAAAGTTACGACCTTCAGAGTGAAGCAACTGTCCGTCGAGATGTTTTACTCCTTCAGAAGACTTTAAGATTGCGCTCAACAAAAAACATTTTGCAGAAGACTCGTTCATGGGGTCGATCTTAAAAAGGACAAACAAATTTAATGTTTAATGTTGTTGCGTTAAAGCGGATAAACGTAAATATGATTAAAAATAAAACGATAGGACGCTAGGTTTTTTGTTGGCTTCATCTTGTTTCTGAATCTTTTCGTTTTAGGTTTATTGGTGAGGTTATGTCCGTCAGGGGGTCGGTTATGTGATTTTTTGTCGTCGAAGCTCGAAAAACTGCAAAACTCAGTGATATGCTTTTTAAACGCAGTCTAAATAAATAGAATTTATTTCCCCACTGACCAGTGATTGGAAATGGAAATAGTGGCTTTTCACAATTGCAGTTGTTGATGTGCAGATTCTAAAGGTTCTCCAATCAGAATTGCGGACTGCAAGAAAAGCCTTTATTATCCGCGTTAATTTTCTAAAGTGCACGACACGGCTTATAGACTTCACTTTTCCTTATAACATCAGACCTGGTCTAATAAGCAGGTGGAGATGACAGGAACATCGAAAATCGACAAGGAAATATGCATTGTATTCATTTGACAACACCATATTCTCCAACTAACATTAAGAATACGCGCGGTTTGTTATCCGATTCCACTTAGTCAACATAAATAAGTCGCAAAGCAACTGCAAATATTCCATGTAAATATTTGCCGCCGTGCAGGAAATAGATTTAAATATTCGATAATTTCCGCAAAAATCCATATATTTCACGTGGACTTCATTTCATGGCCTGAATTTCAGACGTCTCAGGGCTCGACTTAGGTTGAAATTCAGAACGCTATTTATTTCTGTTTTTTATTCAAAGCCCTAATTATAAGCTCACAGGTTTTCATTTTAAGAAATAAGGTGAGAATGATATATCTCAGACTAAGACGCTTTTGGTTCTTCCAAAGAAGAGAAAGAAAACCAGGAGAGACGACAAAGAATTATCATTCATATATTCTGTTCTCATGCTGCCTTGTAGTCTACATGTCAGTTTCAAATAGTAGCCAGTACATTAACTTCTTTTTTTCCCCTTCCCTTTCTAAGGCGATATTAAAGACTGCAGAACTCCCGGCCTTGTGTGATGTCGTTTCTTCTATTTCTCAACCATTTGTTCCTCATTTCGCCATGTCCGCATTCACGAATATTTATTTACAACATCGTATAAATAAACAGCAGAACACGCCGTTCGAATTCTTCTCAATTCTCTTGAGTTTTGATCGTCTAAAACAATAACTTCGATCTTATTGCTCTCTGTAGCTCTGTTGAAACCTTGCCGTGACCACTACAATCCACGCTATGACATTCCGCACAAAATTAATATTCCGCCATGTTTGTTTTTGACCTGCGTCCCCCCAAATAATCCCATAAGCGCTTGCGGCGCGACTTCGTCCCCAGGCTATCACTCTTTTCCAAAGTGAGCTATAAGACAAAGCTGTAAGTCACTTTTGATTGGTTCTGCAGACCACAAGCAACCATGCAAGGCCAGTTGGGAAATCGCGAAAAAGTATCGCACGCGGCTTATCTCAATGCAAAGCCCAACAAAGTTTCCAGTGAATTTGATTGAGATCTACCCTCTGCTCTCCGTTCTCCTAGTCCATTCTCGAGTCCCAACCAATATTGCTTCTATCATCAGTAGGAGAGCCGTGAACACCAAATATTGAAGGTGATTTTATTAAGACAAATGCTCGACCGTGGCCAAGAGAAATCTTTTCACCGTTCAAACGAGTTGTAGTCCTGGGATATCAAGTGACTGGTCTGATATGACTAGATTTATGGTAAGTGTACTGAAGAGCCATGGCTCGTGCAGACTCGCCTGCCATTCCACCGAAGCGCATCGGATGGGTACGACAAAGTCAAAATCGTCCAGAAACTCTCAGGTTACTTCAGTCTCCAGACTCAGACTGTACATTTTTTTTTCTGTCCTAAGTATTTTGTACTATAAATGTACGAGTGAATAAAGCTGTTCAGCGTCATCTGGAACAGTATATACGTTTTGCTAGTGTCATAAATAAACAGTCGTAAATAATCATGAATCATCATGAATAATCCTGAATGACTAGGAATAATCCCGAATGATCATGAATAATCATGAATAATCATGAAAAACCACATGCATGGTGATGGTTTTCCACTGACGAAAGGCCAAGTCCGAATCGTCTGGAAACCTCAAAAAGAAATGTGGCTCTTTTATTCATGTTTTTTCTTACTGAACATTTTCGAGATTTTCGTGTAAGTGTTAACTCAAGTGCGACGCAGGTGACGGACATTTTCCCGTAGATATTTCATACGTTCAACCCGCGTTCCGACGGTCTCTGCTCCAGAGGGCGGTAAGATAAGAGACCCTGGGAACGAAGTTGTCATACGTTTTATTATTTCTTGAACTTCGTTAGATTGGTTCCGTTTGCCCATGTTTTCTTTAATTATTCAGCGAAACCAACATGTTAATTTTAGAACTAGTTTTCACTTGGATCAATTAATTTTTTAAAAGCTTAGAACTGATGCATTTTGCATTAGATCAGAATTAATGACTTGCTTTAACAATAAAAGTGCTAAAAAAATTTGGTTTTGATTGTGCTTAAAATGCGATTTATCCAATTATTGAGTATATATATGCCTTTGTCTTTTTTGAGCATCATTTTGCGGTTTTGTGTGACATTTCATATACTTTATGATGATAAGTAGGCCATTATTGCGACATTTGTTGTAAAACGGCTAAAAATGGCTTTGAAATGCACAAACTAAGTGGCCGTTCACCGCTCATTTTCTGGACCAATGATTCACTAATGATCAGGTACTGTGAATAATTTTTGTATAGTTTTCATTCATCTTTTCAACAGAAAAAAAATGTCAACCCGTCTGGAATTCATTACTTAATTTGGAGTGTAAGTTAAAAGAGTATATAACAAAATACACGGCCCGTGAGTATCGGAGCGTTAATTAATCTTTTAATCCAATGAATGGTGCATTTGAAGCAGCAAATACAATAACACTAGATTTGCACAATATACCCTCATGAGACCAACCAGCCAATTACAAATACCAACTAATGAACAATTAAGCACCGTTGTAACGCTGGGTCAACAACCCTCGTGTTTTGTTATCAGTTGCTGAACAACTGTTTGCCGGGGAGTTTGACAAACTGCTTGTTCTTCGCATGATGTTTGTGAACCGTGCCCGTGAGGCACCATCTGTGGTTTCGACAAGAATCTTGAAAACACATCGGATGAATTCAGTGGAACATTTTCGTTTACAGGAGCGAGTGAAAGCAATTGAGTACGAGAGCCAACATAACTATTCACAAATCTCGGACGAAATCGATGGCGTTCGCCAAAACTTGGTCAAAATCAAAGGAGTTAAGAAAAACGTCGGAGTGAGCGTTGAGAGACGAAAGCTTCTACGTGATAAAGGACTACGGATTTTGCCTTCCAAGCAAAACGGCGATGTCCATTATTTTACAGTGCGCGCATCAAATGGAAAAGACGTCAATATACTTTGTTCAGATTTCTATGACGGAGACGCACTTAGAAAACAACTCAATATCGAGAAATTCGATATAGCCGTGACAGCAAGTCTCGAAGTTGAAAACTCCGACAGTGAGGACGTAATCGATTACACGTCGGCCGATAGTCGAGGGCGATGTCAGAGTGCGCCAACCTTGAACCTGAAAGAGTTCCGTTACAGAAACATAACACCTCCTTTAAGGCCAGGGTCTAGGAGGAACTTCAAAAATGTTGATGACGAAAACTCCGAAGATGAGGAGGAACTGCTCAGCCTTGAGAGCTTCACGAACAGAGAAAGGAAATACGGAATCTTAAGGCCAAAAACTGCTTATGCTGAGAGAAAAAGGCCGGTCACTCAGCGTCCCAGTACATGTCCAGCTAACATTCAAGAATACGAAGGCAAGGTACCATACAGAAAACCATCACGGAAAAACTCGCAAGTAGCTGGAAACAACAAGAAAAAGTCACGTGGTATTGATTCTGCAGTAACTGAGGCAAATGCCTTCGAGAAATCAGCCAAACAAGAACAGGAATCAGATAATCAGCAGAAGGATAATTGCAATAACAACGCGTTCTTAGGAAAGACAATTCCTTTAAAGTCATCCAGCAGGCCAAAATTGCGGCCCAGGTCATTAACAGTGGGTTTTGACCTGCGAAGCACTGGTATATCCCGTACTGTCACTGGTTCGAGAAGAATGAGTTTAAATACTGATGAATACATTGGACCTGTGGGTGCAAAGTGGTTTCAATCGCACACATCAGAAAGACGTCCTCGGGTCCGCAAGAAAAGCATGACCACTGTAAATAAAGAAAACAAGGAGAGAGCACAACCGATGTTTTCGGCTAAACCAGATCGTAAAGTCTCGTGGAAGGACAATGAAACAAATGTTCACAATAACAATAATCTCAGCGAGGCTTCCATTCCTACCGATGGATCGTACATGGAAAAGACTGTGGTTAAAAGGGGACGTTCGTTGAGCGCAAATAGTCAGCAAAGAAGTGCCGGACGAGTCAACAGTGCGCCCCAACGACGCCCGCGAAATCAAGCGCACACGGTCAGGAAAGGACCAAGAGGGAATGGAAGGAGATCCAGCCATGATTTTGTGTATGATGCACGGCCTGACAAGGCTTTGAGTAAAGGCTATATGACTATGCAGATGACCATTGGCAACAAGCAAGTCAAGGTTTATGTACCGAAATTTTCGCCAGGCGAGTGTCTGGATGACATCACGGTCGAGAGAGCCCGGGCCAAGTCGGCCGTAAAAGCTGCAGAGGGGATCAGTCGACCAGCGGCTGGAAAAAGGAAATAATTTGCGTTCTGGACACGCGAAGATATTGTTGTGTCTTTCTCAGCTTTTGATGTGCAGGATATGTCTCTTTTCAAACAAAGTTTCCACGTAGTCAGATTTATCCTCAATTTGGGCTTTTTCAAGAGCAAAATAAAATAAAATAAAATAAATTTTGTTAACAAATGAAACTCGTGTCTCCAACTGACAGTTTATCAGAAATACACAGATAGGTATCGAAATAAACTCTCCAAAAATCTCTGCAATTTTTGCCCGGGAAGCGAAAAACTGATGAAAATGGAGACAGTGCCAGAGAATACATTTTTGGTTGGTGAGTTTCCCCTTATCTCTTATCTCACCGTGTAAAAAGTGATGTGAATATCTTTTCCTCAGGGTATTGGTAGTAAGACATCAACTGTATTCTTAGCTCAGACTGAACCTGACGTCGCTGATAAAGTTTCTGCATTGAAAATACTTAGTCTGGAATAAGGTAGGAGATTTTGGTGCCTAGTCTAGAATACAGTAAACTTCCTAAAGTAACGACCTCCCGAAAGTAGCGCGCCCACTCAGGCGCCTTGCCCCCTCCCCACTCACACACACACGCCGAAAATAGTCACGTGGAATTTATCGTAAGGTCACTTGATAGTAACGCCCCGTCCACACTAATCCGTTTTCAAACGAAAACGGAGCTGTTTTGCTCCGTTTTCAAAAAGATTTGCACACTTGTTGTTTTCGTATCGTTTTCGCCCGTCCACACTACAACGCCGTATTTGTTTTGAAAACGCTTTTATACCCTCAGTGCGCATGCTCAAGTGAACTCGACGCATGCGCATTTCAATATATCGGCCCACAAAATTGGCGCCATTCTTGATTCTGTCCGTGCCCTCTGTCCGCCATTTTGGATACTCACGGTCGAGTGGTCTGGCCCCCGATCGTGTCTACCGACGATGACGTCACCGTATTCAGATATCATCGTTTTCTCCGTCCACACTAGAAAACAGAGAACTCATGAGACTGGCTTCATGAAGTAGAAACAGTTTACGATATTTGACAAGCTTTCCTGCCGACCACTGACAACACGGTCAAGAAAGGAAGAGCTTACCCATATGACAGCAACATAGATTTAAACTGGAACGAAAACTTTAATCTGATTACAAATTGCTCCCCTCTTTTAGTTTGTTTAAAAGAGCTCAATCGCACCAACTTTACAAAACGTTTTTTTTTTGCTCCCCGAAAGTAACGACTTCCCGATGGTAACGATCCTCCGAAAGTAAGTGTATCCAGGATGATTTGGAAAGCAACTAAGTTGATGATGAGTATGTATAAACTACCATCAAAATTATGTTACATTGTCTTGAAAAGATGGAAGTGAGCTTTGCCTACCACTATTTCAGACAAGGGCTCGTTGCTTTTTTAAGACCAACTTATATCTCAAGGTGGAGGTAAACGTGAAGGCTGTTTTGACGTCGCTTAACACGGCCTTTCTGCCAATATCTCGGTCACGTTTCAAGAAACGCTAAATCCCTCTTCTTATCTCATTAACCACTGTTTGTCAGTAGATGGACACCAAACAGTCCCCTACCAACCTGAGGCTCTCTTTTTGGGGGGTCAACTGTCTGGTAGTGTTCACAACTCTAACAATTACAATTACCTTTCAATTACCTAACAATTACCTTTCAATATTACTTCAAATTTCACTCATATTAATGTTTACCCCCAAAAGACAAGGCAAAACAAAACAAACAAACATAACGCTGTAGCGTTTTTTTAATTTTGATTCGTCGACCCCAGTCGGTTTCAGTGGACTTTTGCTTTTTGATCAGTTGTTCTATTTCCGTTGGAAAGTTTACTGGCTCATTTGATTCACACGTGCTTCGAGTTTGACCCGACTGGTATAGTGTCTTTAAGTGTTTTGTTCTAGATAATTCCACCAGTTCGCCACGATGAAATGTAATTCCAAAGTCTATTTCTCGTTATTGAGGCACGGATTACTTAAGCAATAGACCACAAGTTTCTATGGTTTATAGGCTGATAAACCACGCGGGATGTTGGTAGAACACGAGAAGAATTTGTAAATCACGAGCCGCAGGCGAGTGATTTACGAATTCTTCGAGTGTTCTACCAACATCCCAAGTGGTTTATCAGCCTATAAACCATAGAAAATTGTGGTATATTGCTTTTATATAATAATTTAGAAGACGCGCGATTTTTCCATGGGTTTACCGGCACAATAAACCATAGCTGATTGACCAATCAGAGCGCGCGCATTGATTTTGTTATTGTATAAATAAAAATGAGAAAATATAGTTGATATTTTTTTATTAAATTGCAATGCCTCACCCACCAGGACACTTATCAGTATCGATCCGAAGCCAGGGTGAAACTTTATACCCCAGTCGGCTAGTTTACGTGTGAAGAAGTGCTCACCATATTTGGAGGACGGAAGGGTGTCTTACTTCGTTTCGGGGAAAAAAGATGGCGAAGCCCGGAGGGGGTATTCCCAGAAAAATTGAGTGGAGGTGTGCGGCCCGCTTCCCAAACCCTTACTCTATTTATGACTAAAATATGTGATATTCCCTACCCTATTTATAACCTGACCAAACATTCGAAACCCTATTTATGACTTGACCATTTACATCAAAATCCTGTCCCAGACCTGCATTATGTTCAGACCAATGTTAAATTACCGTAAATATAATTTGTGAAGGGCTTTAGCTGATTTTCTGTTCGACTTTGATGAAAAAATGACTTCTTCTTAAAAACACACCCATATAAAGGCTAGACGGTACAAAAACCGTACCCCATTTATAACAAAAATGGCCAAAATCAGGTAGAATCGATACCCTATTTATGACTGAAAAAACATACCCTTTAAGGCCGCACATACCTATATAGCCATATAAGGGAGTACCCCCCCGGGTTCGAAACCGCGATGAAGCTACAAATCACGGACTCTGTTGCTTGTAGAACCGTGGACAGGAACAAACGAAATTGAAACAAAAGCAATATATCAAAAAGTTCCGTCTTTTCAAGGGGAAATTGAAAATTATTCGGTTAAGAATAAGGAAGACAAAACTCTACAAACACCTTTCATCGCCAAAACCACACGCATATATCGGTTGATTAAACACAAGCATTTGCAACTAATAACTGAATTGTCTTGTCATCAAAACTACCTGAGCTTTTGTATAAATTTCGGTGAGTGTCATTTCATAGACAATTGTTCCAATCAATGAACATGCCGCACTCTTATCCAATTCAGTCACACTGAATACTTTTGTCAAGTCCTTTGCTCACAAATGAACGTTGATATATACTAACCTTGAATAAACCAACCACTTCGGTCAAACAGCCGCACGACTGTAAATATTTGAATTCTATTAGTCAACAATACTCTCTGTATTAAACGAAAATGCCAAAAAACATTTCTCTTCACGAGGCCTTTTCAACCAAATGCAAATTATAATGGTTCGTGCGTAATTAAGACTGTCAGGTTCCTTATAAAAGGTGTCAAAAACGACGCAGAGGGGTACAAATTCTATTTCGACTGAACTTAGAACTTCCGGTGTACCGCACTATCATAATTCATTTAATTCATTTAGGTTAAGCAATGAAACGTTTCTGGGCATACTGAGAAATACTGTTACAAGTGATAAAGCTTTCCGGTGTTTGGTGAAATCGGATTCAACCTTGCGTGAATCCCTCCAGGGTAGCGTGATTTGTCACACGCCTACAAATAAACCTGACGGCTCGCCAAGCTTGGCTGTATCTTGGATACAAGGTCAACTATTGTGCTGTTTCTTTAAAAGAACTTTCAAGTAGTCCTTTGTTTACTCGACTGAAGCAACCTGCAAGCTCTCTCGCATTTGATTACATGCAAATCGTCTTAATTTACAAATGGACACTCCTGTCTCGTCATGTGTTCGAGAAAGTTTTGAGAAGTTTTTGGAATGGCTTCCCCGGCAAAACAACCCCCAGGCTCCTCTATCACGTGCGAAAGTCTTATCAGAACACGTCGAATGAATAAGACTGAATCGTTTCTACTCGAGGAAAGGCTAAAAGTGTTGGATAGCAAGAAGAATCAGAAATATGCTGAGCTAAACGTAGAGAAACACTCTCTTAAGAAACAGATTCAGGAGATTCGAAGCGTGCGTGAGAATTCGGGAATTAGCGCCGAGAGAAGAAAACTTCTGCGATCTCAAGGATACACAACTGACACAAGGACTGCTCTGAACGATTCTGATGACGCGCCGGCTGCCTTCAAAAGATTCTCGGTGCCAGATATTAGCTATTCCGATTTGTCCTTATCAAGAAGCCTGAAATTAAACACGCATAAAAGTGAGCCGGTTATGAACTCTAGTGTTACGACACGATCCAGAGCGAGGCATCAGTTCCGTGTTATCGAACCACCTTGCCGACCAGGATCAAGGCGGAATTTTGTTCAGCTGTCAAACGACAAACTAAAGGAATTCCATGAAAAAGAGGAAGAGCAATCGGCAGAAAGTTTATTTGATCATAATACAAGATCGAGAGTAGACCATCGGGGTGTGATTTTGCCTTCAAGGCTGGCGAAGACTTCGAAGAACACCACTCAAGCAGAGCCACCCGGTCAGACACGTTTGATACCTATTTCGGAAAAACAGATTTGCCAAGACAAACAGAACAAAACTAAGCAATCGGACCAAGTCCTCTTTAGCCCAGGAAAACAAGCTTGGGCAGAAAATCTGTATTTCGCAAATGAAACCGGAACAAAGGAAAATTCAAGCTTCCGAGCTGTTGAACAGAAACTCAGATCAAATTCGTGTGGTAGCGTCGATCGCCTAACGGAAGTTCGCGCTTCAGACAGCCCTTCAGACTTCCACGATAGCGAATCAATATCACGCAATGTGATTACTTCAGGAAGCCCTCATGTGGATCATAAGTCAATCATAGCGATCAATAAAGTGCATTCGACCCTTGAACTGAGACAGAAACAAGCTAGCACCAGGCCACCAGCGCGGGTGGCTTTCGTTGAGCCTCAAGAAGGAATGCCTTATATGGAGAAACAGAGTCATGTTTGTGAGTCAAGACAAACGAAAATACAACACGTACATAACGTAGAAACAGAGTCACGTAACAGCAGGTTGCGAGCCGACTCATCTGAATCAAATGCAAATGAACAAACCCAGTTACACCGTGAAAAACCAGCGGAGTTGTGGAAAAACAGGCGGTTTACACTTCCTCCAGGAAAATTTAGCATTGCGCCGCCGGATCAGGAACTCGCTCCAAGCCACGATCGAGGTAAAAATGAACCCAAGAAACTGAGCGGTGCCTCGTTATCTCCGAATGTTAGAAAGAAATCACTGCTTTCTTCGCATTCTGAACATCATCCTCAAGATGATTCAGTCACATATGCCTACGATGCTCGACCGGGGAGGTCGCTTTGCAAAGGATATGTTACAATGCAAATGACGGTCAAAGGAAAGCAAGTGAAAGTGCACATCCCCAAATTTCCACACGATTCTGATTCCGAGCCGGTTATTGAGCGTCTTCGTAAGAAAATTTCTATCGATCGTTCTCAACCGAGAGCACTACATGAAAAAGAGATATTGAATAAAGATGAAAAGACAGAGGCTTGATTATGAATCAAAAGATAAGTTTAGTTGGTGGTCTTTCGGTGGCTGGTGAATAGATCTTATTTAAGTAGCTATAAGCTGCCCGAATAGATTCATCAACCTCGATCCCAGGATTTCTCATCTTCAGAAGATGAGAGACCCTGGGAACGAGGTGTGTTTTAGCCTGACCGGGATTTTGTGTGGTTCATTTTGATGCTGTCCCGAGAGAACTTTGTGTAATAAATTGCTGACACAAAAAAAAAAATCACATTTTCAATTTTATGTTTTCTTACCTTCGTTTCTTCACTCGTGAACTTGTCCCATCAAGGCTTGTGTGTAGTCGGCCGAAGAGGAAACATTTCGGAAGCAACATTTATTTTAACAGCAATCCTTCACTACCATTTACTAGTATTTTCTGAGCTGTTAAGCTACTGTATTCAAGTAAAATTAATGTTACGACGACATTACGACCTAGACCTGATCAGTTGAAGAAAATTAATAAAACCGTAAATACTTTTGTTCTTGAACCATCGTAGTTTGATCAAAAATTAGAAACAAACAGCAGTGATAAACATATTGAACTTGCACATTTTTGACTAAGACTTGACGTTTCGTACGTACTCTACATACATTTTCAAACGTAACTTTATGTTCAGGGTACGATGTGGGAGTTTAATTGAACAAGCAGTTTATGTTTAATAAGAACGGTGCCGCTTATTAAATGCAAACGTTTTTGCGCCAGGTTAGGACTATGCCGAAAAAGTAAGTAGCCTTGAATCTCAGCAAATGCTGACATCAGCATTTTTCTGAGAAAAGAAGGAAAAGATATTTCTTCACAGATTAAGAATTCTCCTTTACATACAGAAAAGCAAATACATTTTCAAAGATCTTAAAACTGCATGGTAAATGTATGTATCTATGTATGTACAGGTAATTGAACACTCCCCATCGGGGCTTTTCAGGACCACGTGTTTTTTAAAGTTATTGATCTTTTACAAATGTAACTTTTACGCTGCCCGTTACATTCTTCCTGTCACACCCCCCCTCCCCCCGAAGTAAGTAAACTATTTGCGTATCTCGCACTTGTCTATTAAGCCATCTACAGGACATGTTTACAACTGTTGGATTTCAGTATAATTTTCTACATATAACAGCTAGTTTTGCAGCTTGAAGATGTTAACAGTTAGTGGTTAGCAATGTGCTGCTATTCCGGTGTTCCTGGTCTAAAAAAGGTTCATTAAACTTGACTTTGTCATCGCAACATATCAGCACAACATATCGCAACATTGTTGGTTCAGCCAAGTTTGCAGACTCCAGCCAAACGATTGCAACATTTCGGTACAAAACAGCGCAACATTTGTTGGGCCAACATGTTCCGCGCGTTTGGTTACCCTGTTGCGACGTCTTGCGAAATCTTTAACATGTTGCATGATCAGTCGCAAAGCCGATTTTTCTGCACTTTGAAGGGCAAAGCCCAAATTGATTTGTTTGCAACTGCAATTTACAACAAATTCAACAAAGCATCTTTAGTTGTATTGTCTAGTGGTAAGCGAAATTTAAACAATAAAACTTTATAAAAGCCGTGTTACTGGACATCGTTTCAGATCAAGAAAGACTTCATCGGAACTTTACAGCTGGCTGCAGTTCGGCGATTCGCTTCAAAAAGAATTTCCCAGGCAGCAACTCCTTGCAAACGTTGTAAAGACACAACTCCCGGGGGGGTACTCCCGCGAATTTTGGATAGGGGTGTGCCGCGAAGGTTCTTGAACCCTAACCCTATTTAAGGATAGAGTTTAAAGTTCTTTGTTCATTAAAAAGGGTATCAATTTTCGCTTTCTTAGTCCTTAAATAGGGTTAGGGTTCAAGAACCTTCGCGGCACACCCCTATCCAAAATTCGCGGGAGTACCCCCCCGGGAGTTGTGTCTTTACAACGTTTGCAAGGAGTTGCTGCCTGGGAAATTCTTTTTGAAGCGAATCGCCGAACTGCAGCCAGCTGTAAAGTTCCGATGAAGTCTTTCTTGATCTGAAACGATGTCCAGTAACACGGCTTTTATAAAGTTTTATTGTTTAAATTTCGCTTACCACTAGACAATACAACTAAAGATGCTTTGTTGAATTTGTTGTAAATTGCAGTTGCAAACAAATCAATTTGGGCTTTGCCCTTCAAAGTGCAGAAAAATCGGCTTTGCGACTGATCATGCAACATGTTAAAGATTTCGCAAGACGTCGCAACAGGGTAACCAAACGCGCGGAACATGTTGGCCCAACAAATGTTGCGCTGTTTTGTACCGAAATGTTGCAATCGTTTGGCTGGAGTCTGCAAACTTGGCTGAACCAACAATGTTGCGATATGTTGTGCTGATATGTTGCGATGACAAAGTCAAGTTTAATGAACCTTTTTTAGACCAGGAACACCGGAATAGCAGCACATTGCTAACCACTAACTGTTAACATCTTCAAGCTGCAAAACTAGCTGTTATATGTAGAAAATTATACTGAAATCCAACAGTTGTAAACATGTCCTGTAGATGGCTTAATAGACAAGTGCGAGATACGCAAATAGTTTACTTACTTCGGGGGGAGGGGGGGTGTGACAGGAAGAATGTAACGGGCAGCGTAAAAGTTACATTTGTAAAAGATCAATAACTTTAAAAAACACGTGGTCCTGAAAAGCCCCGATGGGGAGTGTTCAATTACCTGTACATACATAGATACATACATTTACCATGCAGTTTTAAGATCTTTGAAAATGTATTTGCTTTTCTGTATGTAAAGGAGAATTCTTAATCTGTGAAGAAATATCTTTTCCTTCTTTTCTCAGAAAAATGCTGATGTCAGCATTTGCTGAGATTCAAGGCTACTTACTTTTTCGGCATAGTCCTAACCTGGCGCAAAAACGTTTGCATTTAATAAGCGGCACCGTTCTTATTAAACATAAACTGCTTGTTCAATTAAACTCCCACATCGTACCCTGAACATAAAGTTACGTTTGAAAATGTATGTAGAGTACGTACGAAACGTCAAGTCTTAGTCAAAAATGTGCAAGTTCAATATGTTTATCACTGCTGTTTGTTTCTAATTTTTGATCAAACTACGATGGTTCAAGAACAAAAGTATTTACGGTTTTATTAATTTTCTTCAACTGATCAGGTCTAGGTCGTAATGTCGTCGTAACATTAATTTTACTTGAATACAGTAGCTTAACAGCTCAGAAAATACTAGTAAATGGTAGTGAAGGATTGCTGTTAAAATAAATGTTGCTTCCGAAATGTTTCCTCTTCGGCCGACTACACACAAGCCTTGATGGGACAAGTTCACGAGTGAAGAAACGAAGGTAAGAAAACATAAAATTGAAAATGTGATTTTTTTTTTTGTGTCAGCAATTTATTACACAAAGTTCTCTCGGGACAGCATCAAAATGAACCACACAAAATCCCGGTCAGGCTAAAACACACCTCGTTCCCAGGGTCTCTCATCTTCTGAAGATGAGAAATCCTGGGATCGAGGTTGATGAATCTATTCGGGCAGCTTATAGCTACTTAAATAAGATCTATTCACCAGCCACCGAAAGACCACCAACTAAACTTATCTTTTGATTCATAATCAAGCCTCTGTCTTTTCATCTTTATTCAATATCTCTTTTTCATGTAGTGCTCTCGGTTGAGAACGATCGATAGAAATTTTCTTACGAAGACGCTCAATAACCGGCTCGGAATCAGAATCGTGTGGAAATTTGGGGATGTGCACTTTCACTTGCTTTCCTTTGACCGTCATTTGCATTGTAACATATCCTTTGCAAAGCGACCTCCCCGGTCGAGCATCGTAGGCATATGTGACTGAATCATCTTGAGGATGATGTTCAGAATGCGAAGAAAGCAGTGATTTCTTTCTAACATTCGGAGATAACGAGGCACCGCTCAGTTTCTTGGGTTCATTTTTACCTCGATCGTGGCTTGGAGCGAGTTCCTGATCCGGCGGCGCAATGCTAAATTTTCCTGGAGGAAGTGTAAACCGCCTGTTTTTCCACAACTCCGCTGGTTTTTCACGGTGTAACTGGGTTTGTTCATTTGCATTTGATTCAGATGAGTCGGCTCGCAACCTGCTGTTACGTGACTCTGTTTCTACGTTATGTACGTGTTGTATTTTCGTTTGTCTTGACTCACAAACATGACTCTGTTTCTCCATATAAGGCATTCCTTCTTGAGGCTCAACGAAAGCCACCCGCGCTGGTGGCCTGGTGCTAGCTTGTTTCTGTCTCAGTTCAAGGGTCGAATGCACTTTATTGATCGCTATGATTGACTTATGATCCACATGAGGGCTTCCTGAAGTAATCACATTGCGTGATATTGATTCGCTATCGTGGAAGTCTGAAGGGCTGTCTGAAGCGCGAACTTCCGTTAGGCGATCGACGCTACCACACGAATTTGATCTGAGTTTCTGTTCAACAGCTCGGAAGCTTGAATTTTCCTTTGTTCCGGTTTCATTTGCGAAATACAGATTTTCTGCCCAAGCTTGTTTTCCTGGGCTAAAGAGGACTTGGTCCGATTGCTTAGTTTTGTTCTGTTTGTCTTGGCAAATCTGTTTTTCCGAAATAGGTATCAAACGTGTCTGACCGGGTGGCTCTGCTTGAGTGGTGTTCTTCGAAGTCTTCGCCAGCCTTGAAGGCAAAATCACACCCCGATGGTCTACTCTCGATCTTGTATTATGATCAAATAAACTTTCTGCCGATTGCTCTTCCTCTTTTTCATGGAATTCCTTTAGTTTGTCGTTTGACAGCTGAACAAAATTCCGCCTTGATCCTGGTCGGCAAGGTGGTTCGATAACACGGAACTGATGCCTCGCTCTGGATCGTGTCGTAACACTAGAGTTCATAACCGGCTCACTTTTATGCGTGTTTAATTTCAGGCTTCTTGATAAGGACAAATCGGAATAGCTAATATCTGGCACCGAGAATCTTTTGAAGGCAGCCGGCGCGTCATCAGAATCGTTCAGAGCAGTCCTTGTGTCAGTTGTGTATCCTTGAGATCGCAGAAGTTTTCTTCTCTCGGCGCTAATTCCCGAATTCTCACGCACGCTTCGAATCTCCTGAATCTGTTTCTTAAGAGAGTGTTTCTCTACGTTTAGCTCAGCATATTTCTGATTCTTCTTGCTATCCAACACTTTTAGCCTTTCCTCGAGTAGAAACGATTCAGTCTTATTCATTCGACGTGTTCTGATAAGACTTTCGCACGTGATAGAGGAGCCTGGGGGTTGTTTTGCCGGGGAAGCCATTCCAAAAACTTCTCAAAACTTTCTCGAACACATGACGAGACAGGAGTGTCCATTTGTAAATTAAGACGATTTGCATGTAATCAAATGCGAGAGAGCTTGCAGGTTGCTTCAGTCGAGTAAACAAAGGACTACTTGAAAGTTCTTTTAAAGAAACAGCACAATAGTTGACCTTGTATCCAAGATACAGCCAAGCTTGGCGAGCCGTCAGGTTTATTTGTAGGCGTGTGACAAATCACGCTACCCTGGAGGGATTCACGCAAGGTTGAATCCGATTTCACCAAACACCGGAAAGCTTTATCACTTGTAACAGTATTTCTCAGTATGCCCAGAAACGTTTCATTGCTTAACCTAAATGAATTAAATGAATTATGATAGTGCGGTACACCGGAAGTTCTAAGTTCAGTCGAAATAGAATTTGTACCCCTCTGCGTCGTTTTTGACACCTTTTATAAGGAACCTGACAGTCTTAATTACGCACGAACCATTATAATTTGCATTTGGTTGAAAAGGCCTCGTGAAGAGAAATGTTTTTTGGCATTTTCGTTTAATACAGAGAGTATTGTTGACTAATAGAATTCAAATATTTACAGTCGTGCGGCTGTTTGACCGAAGTGGTTGGTTTATTCAAGGTTAGTATATATCAACGTTCATTTGTGAGCAAAGGACTTGACAAAAGTATTCAGTGTGACTGAATTGGATAAGAGTGCGGCATGTTCATTGATTGGAACAATTGTCTATGAAATGACACTCACCGAAATTTATACAAAAGCTCAGGTAGTTTTGATGACAAGACAATTCAGTTATTAGTTGCAAATGCTTGTGTTTAATCAACCGATATATGCGTGTGGTTTTGGCGATGAAAGGTGTTTGTAGAGTTTTGTCTTCCTTATTCTTAACCGAATAATTTTCAATTTCCCCTTGAAAAGACGGAACTTTTTGATATATTGCTTTTGTTTCAATTTCGTTTGTTCCTGTCCACGGTTCTACAAGCAACAGAGTCCGTGATTTGTAGCTTCATCGCGGTTTCGAACCCGGGGGGGTACTCCCTTATATGGCTATATAGGTATGTGCGGCCTTAAAGGGTATGTTTTTTCAGTCATAAATAGGGTATCGATTCTACCTGATTTTGGCCATTTTTGTTATAAATGGGGTACGGTTTTTGTACCGTCTAGCCTTTATATGGGTGTGTTTTTAAGAAGAAGTCATTTTTTCATCAAAGTCGAACAGAAAATCAGCTAAAGCCCTTCACAAATTATATTTACGGTAATTTAACATTGGTCTGAACATAATGCAGGTCTGGGACAGGATTTTGATGTAAATGGTCAAGTCATAAATAGGGTTTCGAATGTTTGGTCAGGTTATAAATAGGGTAGGGAATATCACATATTTTAGTCATAAATAGAGTAAGGGTTTGGGAAGCGGGCCGCACACCTCCACTCAATTTTTCTGGGAATACCCCCTCCGGGCTTCGCCATCTTTTTTCCCCGAAACGAAGTAAGACACCCTTCCGTCCTCCAAATATGGTGAGCACTTCTTCACACGTAAACTAGCCGACTGGGGTATAAAGTTTCACCCTGGCTTCGGATCGATACTGATAAGTGTCCTGGTGGGTGAGGCATTGCAATTTAATAAAAAAATATCAACTATATTTTCTCATTTTTATTTATACAATAACAAAATCAATGCGCGCGCTCTGATTGGTCAATCAGCTATGGTTTATTGTGCCGGTAAACCCATGGAAAAATCGCGCGTCTTCTAAATTATTATATAAAAGCAATATACCACAATTTTCTATGGTTTATAGGCTGATAAACCACTTGGGATGTTGGTAGAACACTCGAAGAATTCGTAAATCACTCGCCTGCGGCTCGTGATTTACAAATTCTTCTCGTGTTCTACCAACATCCCGCGTGGTTTATCAGCCTATAAACCATAGAAACTTGTGGTCTATTGCTTAAGTAATCCGTGCCTCAATAACGAGAAATAGACTTTGGAATTACATTTCATCGTGGCGAACTGGTGGAATTATCTAGAACAAAACACTTAAAGACACTATACCAGTCGGGTCAAACTCGAAGCACGTGTGAATCAAATGAGCCAGTAAACTTTCCAACGGAAATAGAACAACTGATCAAAAAGCAAAAGTCCACTGAAACCGACTGGGGTCGACGAATCAAAATTAAAAAAACGCTACAGCGTTATGTTTGTTTGTTTTGTTTTGCCTTGTCTTTTGGGGGTAAACATTAATATGAGTGAAATTTGAAGTAATATTGAAAGGTAATTGTTAGGTAATTGAAAGGTAATTGTAATTGTTAGAGTTGTGAACACTACCAGACAGTTGACCCCCCAAAAAGAGAGCCTCAGGTTGGTAGGGGACTGTTTGGTGTCCATCTACTGACAAACAGTGGTTAATGAGATAAGAAGAGGGATTTAGCGTTTCTTGAAACGTGACCGAGATATTGGCAGAAAGGCCGTGTTAAGCGACGTCAAAACAGCCTTCACGTTTACCTCCACCTTGAGATATAAGTTGGTCTTAAAAAAGCAACGAGCCCTTGTCTGAAATAGTGGTAGGCAAAGCTCACTTCCATCTTTTCAAGACAATGTAACATAATTTTGATGGTAGTTTATACATACTCATCATCAACTTAGTTGCTTTCCAAATCATCCTGGATACACTTACTTTCGGAGGATCGTTACCATCGGGAAGTCGTTACTTTCGGGGAGCAAAAAAAAAACGTTTTGTAAAGTTGGTGCGATTGAGCTCTTTTAAACAAACTAAAAGAGGGGAGCAATTTGTAATCAGATTAAAGTTTTCGTTCCAGTTTAAATCTATGTTGCTGTCATATGGGTAAGCTCTTCCTTTCTTGACCGTGTTGTCAGTGGTCGGCAGGAAAGCTTGTCAAATATCGTAAACTGTTTCTACTTCATGAAGCCAGTCTCATGAGTTCTCTGTTTTCTAGTGTGGACGGAGAAAACGATGATATCTGAATACGGTGACGTCATCGTCGGTAGACACGATCGGGGGCCAGACCACTCGACCGTGAGTATCCAAAATGGCGGACAGAGGGCACGGACAGAATCAAGAATGGCGCCAATTTTGTGGGCCGATATATTGAAATGCGCATGCGTCGAGTTCACTTGAGCATGCGCACTGAGGGTATAAAAGCGTTTTCAAAACAAATACGGCGTTGTAGTGTGGACGGGCGAAAACGATACGAAAACAACAAGTGTGCAAATCTTTTTGAAAACGGAGCAAAACAGCTCCGTTTTCGTTTGAAAACGGATTAGTGTGGACGGGGCGTTACTATCAAGTGACCTTACGATAAATTCCACGTGACTATTTTCGGCGTGTGTGTGTGAGTGGGGAGGGGGCAAGGCGCCTGAGTGGGCGCGCTACTTTCGGGAGGTCGTTACTTTAGGAAGTTTACTGTATTCTAGACTAGGCACCAAAATCTCCTACCTTATTCCAGACTAAGTATTTTCAATGCAGAAACTTTATCAGCGACGTCAGGTTCAGTCTGAGCTAAGAATACAGTTGATGTCTTACTACCAATACCCTGAGGAAAAGATATTCACATCACTTTTTACACGGTGAGATAAGAGATAAGGGGAAACTCACCAACCAAAAATGTATTCTCTGGCACTGTCTCCATTTTCATCAGTTTTTCGCTTCCCGGGCAAAAATTGCAGAGATTTTTGGAGAGTTTATTTCGATACCTATCTGTGTATTTCTGATAAACTGTCAGTTGGAGACACGAGTTTCATTTGTTAACAAAATTTATTTTATTTTATTTTATTTTGCTCTTGAAAAAGCCCAAATTGAGGATAAATCTGACTACGTGGAAACTTTGTTTGAAAAGAGACATATCCTGCACATCAAAAGCTGAGAAAGACACAACAATATCTTCGCGTGTCCAGAACGCAAATTATTTCCTTTTTCCAGCCGCTGGTCGACTGATCCCCTCTGCAGCTTTTACGGCCGACTTGGCCCGGGCTCTCTCGACCGTGATGTCATCCAGACACTCGCCTGGCGAAAATTTCGGTACATAAACCTTGACTTGCTTGTTGCCAATGGTCATCTGCATAGTCATATAGCCTTTACTCAAAGCCTTGTCAGGCCGTGCATCATACACAAAATCATGGCTGGATCTCCTTCCATTCCCTCTTGGTCCTTTCCTGACCGTGTGCGCTTGATTTCGCGGGCGTCGTTGGGGCGCACTGTTGACTCGTCCGGCACTTCTTTGCTGACTATTTGCGCTCAACGAACGTCCCCTTTTAACCACAGTCTTTTCCATGTACGATCCATCGGTAGGAATGGAAGCCTCGCTGAGATTATTGTTATTGTGAACATTTGTTTCATTGTCCTTCCACGAGACTTTACGATCTGGTTTAGCCGAAAACATCGGTTGTGCTCTCTCCTTGTTTTCTTTATTTACAGTGGTCATGCTTTTCTTGCGGACCCGAGGACGTCTTTCTGATGTGTGCGATTGAAACCACTTTGCACCCACAGGTCCAATGTATTCATCAGTATTTAAACTCATTCTTCTCGAACCAGTGACAGTACGGGATATACCAGTGCTTCGCAGGTCAAAACCCACTGTTAATGACCTGGGCCGCAATTTTGGCCTGCTGGATGACTTTAAAGGAATTGTCTTTCCTAAGAACGCGTTGTTATTGCAATTATCCTTCTGCTGATTATCTGATTCCTGTTCTTGTTTGGCTGATTTCTCGAAGGCATTTGCCTCAGTTACTGCAGAATCAATACCACGTGACTTTTTCTTGTTGTTTCCAGCTACTTGCGAGTTTTTCCGTGATGGTTTTCTGTATGGTACCTTGCCTTCGTATTCTTGAATGTTAGCTGGACATGTACTGGGACGCTGAGTGACCGGCCTTTTTCTCTCAGCATAAGCAGTTTTTGGCCTTAAGATTCCGTATTTCCTTTCTCTGTTCGTGAAGCTCTCAAGGCTGAGCAGTTCCTCCTCATCTTCGGAGTTTTCGTCATCAACATTTTTGAAGTTCCTCCTAGACCCTGGCCTTAAAGGAGGTGTTATGTTTCTGTAACGGAACTCTTTCAGGTTCAAGGTTGGCGCACTCTGACATCGCCCTCGACTATCGGCCGACGTGTAATCGATTACGTCCTCACTGTCGGAGTTTTCAACTTCGAGACTTGCTGTCACGGCTATATCGAATTTCTCGATATTGAGTTGTTTTCTAAGTGCGTCTCCGTCATAGAAATCTGAACAAAGTATATTGACGTCTTTTCCATTTGATGCGCGCACTGTAAAATAATGGACATCGCCGTTTTGCTTGGAAGGCAAAATCCGTAGTCCTTTATCACGTAGAAGCTTTCGTCTCTCAACGCTCACTCCGACGTTTTTCTTAACTCCTTTGATTTTGACCAAGTTTTGGCGAACGCCATCGATTTCGTCCGAGATTTGTGAATAGTTATGTTGGCTCTCGTACTCAATTGCTTTCACTCGCTCCTGTAAACGAAAATGTTCCACTGAATTCATCCGATGTGTTTTCAAGATTCTTGTCGAAACCACAGATGGTGCCTCACGGGCACGGTTCACAAACATCATGCGAAGAACAAGCAGTTTGTCAAACTCCCCGGCAAACAGTTGTTCAGCAACTGATAACAAAACACGAGGGTTGTTGACCCAGCGTTACAACGGTGCTTAATTGTTCATTAGTTGGTATTTGTAATTGGCTGGTTGGTCTCATGAGGGTATATTGTGCAAATCTAGTGTTATTGTATTTGCTGCTTCAAATGCACCATTCATTGGATTAAAAGATTAATTAACGCTCCGATACTCACGGGCCGTGTATTTTGTTATATACTCTTTTAACTTACACTCCAAATTAAGTAATGAATTCCAGACGGGTTGACATTTTTTTTCTGTTGAAAAGATGAATGAAAACTATACAAAAATTATTCACAGTACCTGATCATTAGTGAATCATTGGTCCAGAAAATGAGCGGTGAACGGCCACTTAGTTTGTGCATTTCAAAGCCATTTTTAGCCGTTTTACAACAAATGTCGCAATAATGGCCTACTTATCATCATAAAGTATATGAAATGTCACACAAAACCGCAAAATGATGCTCAAAAAAGACAAAGGCATATATATACTCAATAATTGGATAAATCGCATTTTAAGCACAATCAAAACCAAATTTTTTTAGCACTTTTATTGTTAAAGCAAGTCATTAATTCTGATCTAATGCAAAATGCATCAGTTCTAAGCTTTTAAAAAATTAATTGATCCAAGTGAAAACTAGTTCTAAAATTAACATGTTGGTTTCGCTGAATAATTAAAGAAAACATGGGCAAACGGAACCAATCTAACGAAGTTCAAGAAATAATAAAACGTATGACAACTTCGTTCCCAGGGTCTCTTATCTTACCGCCCTCTGGAGCAGAGACCGTCGGAACGCGGGTTGAACGTATGAAATATCTACGGGAAAATGTCCGTCACCTGCGTCGCACTTGAGTTAACACTTACACGAAAATCTCGAAAATGTTCAGTAAGAAAAAACATGAATAAAAGAGCCACATTTCTTTTTGAGGTTTCCAGACGATTCGGACTTGGCCTTTCGTCAGTGGAAAACCATCACCATGCATGTGGTTTTTCATGATTATTCATGATTATTCATGATCATTCGGGATTATTCCTAGTCATTCAGGATTATTCATGATGATTCATGATTATTTACGACTGTTTATTTATGACACTAGCAAAACGTATATACTGTTCCAGATGACGCTGAACAGCTTTATTCACTCGTACATTTATAGTACAAAATACTTAGGACAGAAAAAAAAATGTACAGTCTGAGTCTGGAGACTGAAGTAACCTGAGAGTTTCTGGACGATTTTGACTTTGTCGTACCCATCCGATGCGCTTCGGTGGAATGGCAGGCGAGTCTGCACGAGCCATGGCTCTTCAGTACACTTACCATAAATCTAGTCATATCAGACCAGTCACTTGATATCCCAGGACTACAACTCGTTTGAACGGTGAAAAGATTTCTCTTGGCCACGGTCGAGCATTTGTCTTAATAAAATCACCTTCAATATTTGGTGTTCACGGCTCTCCTACTGATGATAGAAGCAATATTGGTTGGGACTCGAGAATGGACTAGGAGAACGGAGAGCAGAGGGTAGATCTCAATCAAATTCACTGGAAACTTTGTTGGGCTTTGCATTGAGATAAGCCGCGTGCGATACTTTTTCGCGATTTCCCAACTGGCCATTGCATGGTTGCTTGTGGTCTGCAGAACCAATCAAAAGTGACTTACAGCTTTGTCTTATAGCTCACTTTGGAAAAGAGTGATAGCCTGGGGACGAAGTCGCACCGCAAGCGCTTATGGGATTATTTGGGGGGACGCAGGTCAAAAACCAAACATGGCGGAATATTAATTTTGTGCGGAATGTCATAGCGTGGATTGTAGTGGTCACGGCAAGGTTTCAACAGAGCTACAGAGAGCAATAAGATCGAAGTTATTGTTTTAGACGATCAAAACTCAAGAGAATTGAGAAGAATTCGAACGGCGTGTTCTGCTGTTTATTTATACGATGTTGTAAATAAATATTCGTGAATGCGGACATGGCGAAATGAGGAACAAATGGTTGAGAAATAGAAGAAACGACATCACACAAGGCCGGGAGTTCTGCAGTCTTTAATATCGCCTTAGAAAGGGAAGGGGAAAAAAAGAAGTTAATGTACTGGCTACTATTTGAAACTGACATGTAGACTACAAGGCAGCATGAGAACAGAATATATGAATGATAATTCTTTGTCGTCTCTCCTGGTTTTCTTTCTCTTCTTTGGAAGAACCAAAAGCGTCTTAGTCTGAGATATATCATTCTCACCTTATTTCTTAAAATGAAAACCTGTGAGCTTATAATTAGGGCTTTGAATAAAAAACAGAAATAAATAGCGTTCTGAATTTCAACCTAAGTCGAGCCCTGAGACGTCTGAAATTCAGGCCATGAAATGAAGTCCACGTGAAATATATGGATTTTTGCGGAAATTATCGAATATTTAAATCTATTTCCTGCACGGCGGCAAATATTTACATGGAATATTTGCAGTTGCTTTGCGACTTATTTATGTTGACTAAGTGGAATCGGATAACAAACCGCGCGTATTCTTAATGTTAGTTGGAGAATATGGTGTTGTCAAATGAATACAATGCATATTTCCTTGTCGATTTTCGATGTTCCTGTCATCTCCACCTGCTTATTAGACCAGGTCTGATGTTATAAGGAAAAGTGAAGTCTATAAGCCGTGTCGTGCACTTTAGAAAATTAACGCGGATAATAAAGGCTTTTCTTGCAGTCCGCAATTCTGATTGGAAAACCTTTAGAATCTGCACATCAACAACTGCAATTGTGAAAAGCCACTATTTCCATTTCCAATCACTGGTCAGTGGGGAAATAAATTCTATTTATTTAGACTGCGTTTAAAAAGCATATCACTGAGTTTTGCAGTTTTTCGAGCTTCGACGACAAAAAATCACATAACCGACCCCCTGACGGACATAACCTCACCAATAAACCTAAAACGAAAAGATTCAGAAACAAGATGAAGCCAACAAAAAACCTAGCGTCCTATCGTTTTATTTTTAATCATATTTACGTTTATCCGCTTTAACGCAACAACATTAAACATTAAATTTGTTTGTCCTTTTTAGGATCGACCCCATGAACGAGTCTTCTGCAAAATGTTTTTTGTTGAGCGCAATCTTAAAGTCTTCTGAAGGAGTAAAACATCTCGACGGACAGTTGCTTCACTCTGAAGGTCGTAACTTTGTCTTGTTAACAAATCGTTCCTTTCTACTTTTCCCGTTCTTCCCGGGCATTGATTCCTTCTCGATAACTGTGATTTTTTCGCTTTTTTGTCCTCATTAGCATTCAAAAGTTTTACGAACGAGTTGTACAAGTCCACGAGCAAGACAAAATACAAAACAAATATCAGAAATGCCATCTCAGTGTTCATGTCGAGAGAAGTCATCTTCAAGCATTTGTTTGAAAAGTGTCCACAGTTGACAGCTTCATGGGATTGTTGTTAATTTCAACCAACGGAAACAATCGACGAAATACTGTGTCTTCAGCTTCTCAATCCTTTAGATATTTCATAAATGCTCTTTTTTCCCTCGCTCGAATTTGCGACCTCCGAAAGCCATTTTGCAACGCGTTTTTACTTTATGGTAAGAACACCTGCCAACGTGTGCCAAAGCATTAAACAAAACCTTATTGTAGTTTTGAAAGAAAAATGATCCGCAAAAGATGAAATGATTATTCACTTAAGATCAGCTTAGCAAATTGATGAAGAGAGACCGAAATCAGTTTAGTCGTTAACGTAAAACGCAGTATGGCAGATCTGACAGTGTTTTGCTAAAATTTTCTAATTAAACCGGCACGAAACTCATACATACTCAGTTTTTAATAAAGAGTAGCCAACTTAAGTTTCTCCCAATATAATCCAACTATAATTTGTTGTCAGATTTCAGTCTTCCTTTAATCACTCAAAATTCACGTCTTTTTTTATCACCGTCCGCCCACAGTGAGTTTACGCAGATAAAACTAGAAAGCTTATGACTCTTAAATCTGGCTTATATGCATTTTTCAGATCATTACTGAACAAACTGACTCCATCGAAACCGAGACCTGAAACAACATCAAATCAAAACGGGTTCATCTCAGCTTGGTGGAATGATATAATACAAACCACAAACAAACTGGAAGGACGATTTCTTATCTAAATATGATTCCGTCTCTTTTAACTAATATTTTTTTCCACCTTAATTAACGGTGGTAAAATTCTACAGCTTCAGAAAACAGCTTAGCAATTCGATTTCGCTAGTTATTTACCTCGCTAGACAAACTGATTCAAGTTAAAAATACCTGCGATACTTAAGTTGAGAAAGATCGAAAATAAAATGTTATTGATACAAGACACCTCTTGAAATTGAATTTAAAAATTCAAAAAGACTTTGCAGTACGAGAAATTCCGAATATCAAACTATTTTTTGATCAGTGGTAGCTAGAGAGAGTTTAAGCATGACGTTTGCGGCAGACGGCGAACGGCAAAGGTCACCTCTGATTTTCTATTCTTTTTCTTGTAATCCGTAAATAAATCATACCAAAATAGAAAAGTGTCTCTTACTATTTACTGCAAATACAAATATTTTGATTCTACTGTACAGAGAGCTGAAGACAGACGGTAAAAGTTTCATTTCTGCCGTTTGCCGTTTGTCTTAAACGTCATGCTTAACCTCTCTTATCTCAACGCCCGTATCCCGGCTTCATGAAAGCATTCACTGGTTTATCTTTGGACCTTAACAGAATTCCAAAACGCGAATTTAAAACAGAAATAAAATTCTGGCGGTTATACAGGATTTCACTGAAACAGGGCTCTTGACTGAAACTCCTCGGTTTTACAGGCAACGGGAAATAAGAACTTGGGATGGAGAAGGGCGAAGTAATATATAATACAAATCTTAGTCCCAGAATCTGTCTGAGTTCATGGGCCAATCAAGGCGTGAATCTCTAGAGTCACCTTTTTCTCGTGCCAAGGCTCCGCCAGGTAGGTCTGGTGACGAGAATGGTAAGTACATCACGTCTACACGTGATATGGCTATCTAACATTTGGCAGTTTCGAACTGAAAATTGTTTAATAAAGATTTAAATTTAAAAAGGAGGAGCTAGAAATTTGCCAACACTATTGTTATTGAAGAGCCAAAAATAAACCATACCTCGTTTTGTGTTCAATGCTTGAGGGCACCGAATAGGGAACTGATGTTTTCTTCATTATTTTCTTCATTATTTTTATCATGAAAAGATATCCCGTGCGGATCGAGCAGAAAGCTTGAAGCAATTTGCAGGAGTGGGAAGTTTATGGTTTGATAGCGAGTGTCATTTTTAAATCACACTGGAAGTTTCTTAGCAGCACTGATGACTGTTAAACGCAGAATAACGATCCAGGTGTCGAAAAACTTACCAAGGTATATATATATATGATCCAAAGAATTTTTCTCAGTTTTTTTTAATCACAAATTTCACAAAACTAAATTGAATATATGCCAGACAGAAGCGATAGTTTATACTCTCGGTTAGTTTAGGTTGAAAGGGTTAAAATTTGTTTGATCGGAATTCGTTTGATCTTCGGCAAGCAAACAAGTCATGTTCTCGTACATATGAAGAGTTCATCTCTGAGTGACGGAAGTTTGACGATTCATTCAAACACGGAGGAGGGACTACAGTCTCGATGATTTCCGTCAACTGAGTGTTAGTTTAAGAGCTGACTTAATACGCCGGTTTCTTTATGACAAAATAAGTTACTGTGATTAACCAGTGTGTCAGAAAGTGTTGCTTCTCCGGTGCCTCCAGCAATCAGAATTGAAATCGCTTTCGTTCAAAGTGCTTTTGGAGGGTGTTATGCCTCGAGGAATTGTCAAACTGAAAACAAAACAAGGTTTATTTTGAAAGAAATGTTTTTCTTGCTTCACACATGAGCGAAAATAAAAACCTTGACTAAAAGGTCCAGGAGCACACGGCATGGTTTTATATGCACGGACACACTAATATCTTAATTTTTTTTTTATTTAAAGGCTTATCAGAGAATACCCACGAACTCTCTGAGATTCGTCGCGTTATTTTAACTCAATAGCGATCTTGCCTGGTCAAGCTCACTAACGAACAGCGAAATTCAATTTGTTACTTGGTTTTCTCAGACCTTGCACATTTGAACTACCTGTCTGTTGTCAGGCATATTTAACCAGTTTAATGAAGAAATAGTAAGCTGTCAAATTTTGTGCCTCATTTATTCAAGCAACTGTCTTTTAGTAGGCTGACTGATAATTGCATGGTCGAAAGAATGAACCATGATAACGCACTTGCAATCGAGATGGAAAACTAGAACAGTGTGATTCGGTCTCAGTGCATAATCAAATAAAACCTGTTTATGATGCAAAACCAAGATGATAGGTAAACTGACTTGTAAAATGATGCACTAATTCGAAGACACTCTGGCACGCTTAATTTACTTCTATCAAGCTATCAACGCAAACGTTTTAGTACATATTTTCATAATCCGTGTGAAACTCCCTGAGCCTTGACCAACCGGCTTATCCTCTACTCAACTTACTCACTTCAACGTGGATTAGGGAACAAAACTAACATATCCAGGTCGTTTTCCTAAATTTCATTCCGTTTTCACGCCTCTTTTAAATTCTTCAACTTAGGAAGGATCAAAGAAACAACCCAAAACGGAGTTACACATAGAAGTGTTTTTATGACAGAGAAATGACTAGTTTATCGAGTTTGTTTTTCATGGCGGAAAACTTCGGAGAAAGTAACCACGAGGCAACGGCAGCGGCAACGTCGCTAAACAAAAGGTTTAATGAGCATTACAATGGCTGTGCACGTGCCTTATAACTCTTGGTACATTTCTTTGCCGTCCTCTGCAAAATAAGAACGTGAAACGACCAAGTTCTGTGTTGTCTGGAGAACGTGAATCCCTACGACTAATTTTTTGAGTTTTTATTTCGGATTTATCAATGTGTCCTAGACTTCAGTTTCGTGATAGCTTTGACAAAGATAAACAAAGTAAATGACTTTAGGGTATTGCGAGATTCGTAGGTAAAATATAAGTTCATTTTTTAATCGACGTTATCCTTGGCGTCGCCGTCTTGGTTTCTCAAGCTCCCTAAGAAGATGATACTCTTAAGTCATTTACTTTGTTCATCAAAGTCAAAACTATCTCAAACTAAATATGGAACACAGGGACAAATTCGAAATGAAATTTAAAAAATCGTGGTTCACGTTTTCCAGAGCGAACGTTGTTGTTTTGTAGAGGACGGCAAAGAAATTTACCCGGCAAGAATTATAACGCACGTACACAGCTCTGGAATAGAGTTATTCCTCCTTTCAGGAACCGGCCCCTGCTCATTAAATTTTGCCCAGTTTAGCGACGTTGCCGTTGTAGTTTAGTTAACCTCCTAATAGTTAATAAGGGACGCTTTTAGCACTCTCAAATCAGCTTCTCTTCACTTCTGAACGTCGAACGCCATTAAGCCAAACATTTTTTAAGATAGCTTAAAAGCATAATTAGTTGAACTCGACGCTAAAAGACACACTGTTACTTGTTGTATCAGTGTTAACTGACTTTTATATTTCATAGTTGTGGATATACCTTCACATCGAACTTCAAGTCTCAGTGCAGATTTCAATGAATCTAGCCTGTCAGTAGTCGCCCTCTTCGAAAGAAAATATTCGAGAGAACCACATTGTCTCTGATATTTTTCTATTGGAGAGGGCGGTCACAACACAGGTTAATGATGGATCAAGTGCGCCCGAAGTTTCTTCAGCGCAAGCAATTCG
>JAHPZR010037176.1:7500-15000 GCA_019787425.1 Platygyra sinensis
AGTCATCTACTATTACATAACAACCGACTTTAATTACGCGAAAGGTGACTCTCGCCTTTCAGCATGTGAAGGTGTTATGTTACAAAGGGTTTGTACTTTACTTTACTTAATAATTTTACAGCAGATAAATATGTGTACGTACAAACATATAAATAAATAGCTGCTGGAAGACCTAGCAACAGGAATGAACTTCCCTGGCGATAAAGGCCACCAGAAACAATATATGTAAAACAAGAACATGAATAAAATATACATAATGACAGGCTGTATTATAAAACGAGTATAGTAAAATATTATGTGTTACAAAAATAATGCTGACTGAAATTAAATAACAATTACATTAAATCTCTACTATCAGTAACAAAACAGTAGAGTTTTAGGTCTTTTTTGAATATTGATTTGTGATTCCCTCTTCCTAATAGATATATAACAATTATTCCATGAGCCCGCGTTGGATATGAAGTAATAAAATAACCAACGAGCGCGTAGCGCGAGTTGGTTATAATCACTTCATATCCAACAAGGTCGAATGGAATAATTGCTTTAGTAAATTCTCAAACCGGGTTTTGCCGCCGATTTTTATTTCCACAATTTTACAAAGCGAAAAATTTTAAACTTGTCGCACTATTTTCCATATGACGTAAAACTCCGACGGAGCTGAGAATTTACTAGAGGTAAATTATTCAGAAAGAAGAGCAACTCTAGGAAAAAAAGACGACCTAAATAATTCTGTTCTTGCATAGTTTAGTTCAGTGTTCCTCAAAATATCGGGTTCATGCTCAGAATTATAAAACTGCAGATAATTAGAGATATCGAGGCCATAATAACTATGCAGGCATTTGAATGAAAAAAATGAAGGGTAAATAGATTCGTCTAGAAGATAGCTACATTAGACCAGTGTTATTCAAACGTTCTTTGTAACTGTTGTAAGAAATCCTATTCCCAACCATGAGCTTAGTCGCCCGACGTTGTACAGCCTCTGCCATATCGCTTAAATAAACTTGATGAGTAGACCACACTTGAGAGGTCTAACGAGGTGAACATACAGCTTTTTAATAACATCAGCAATGACACACGACAAACATCAATAATGTTGGTAAATTTTCAGTGTGATAAAAGTAACTGACCTCAATGCCTTGTTGTCTTTTTGTAGTCATCTTTCGTTTCAGCGCGATCCGAAACCTTTCAAGCGATTTATAGCTTTTTCAGTTTCCTCTCGTAAGAAGAGTAGAAGCTACATACTCAGTTCTTAAATCACTCTTTCTCGAAGCGAAAAAAAGACACATAAAGCATGCCAGCCGCCCCAATTCCTCCACAGAATCATAGTACAGGGTTAAGCGCTCCGTAGTATATTGAAGGGTGAACAGATCATAAGTTGCGTGGTCGATTCCACAGCGAAAGTGAAGAGTACAAGTTGCGTGATTCAATGATTATATTCCTTTCATAGCGTGTTGTTATCCGAGAGGTTTGTTTACGTCTCAAGAAAAAATACCTTGACCTTTGAAACGAATATACATTACGAGCCAAGGCTAAGCTTTAACTTTTTTTCCCCAGAAAATTCCACCATTGCTTCTGGCGAAGTAAACACGATCTTACATTTATCACCGTCAGCGTATTCCATAGCAAGACGTAATACCTTTATAGCGCATTGAATATTCTCTTCGAAAGTGAACAGAAACAAAAATTCCAGATTACAAAATCTTCTGTTTCGCACGCAAAACGAAAATACAGCTTAACTCTGGATAATTTCAGCCTTAGTAGCCAGCAACTGGTCCTAAGTGTCATTCTTTATCCTTGCAAATGTCCTGATGTGCATCTCCAACGGCTTTTGGCCCAAGTTTGACCAAATAAACAGTGTTCCCGTCGGCAGCCATTTTTTGTCGAGACAGTTAATTCGCTAACTTGACAAAACCCTCCTGAGGGGGGATATGACGAAAAGAGCTGAGATATGGCCTGTAATTGGCTGATGATGACATCATCTGGTGACAACAATTGGCCGAGTGAGTCGGAGTTTGGGTCTACTCACCGACAAAAAAAAAATTAAAAAAAAAAATAAACCGAAGGCAAAGCAAGAAACCGCCCAGCCTTCGGCTGCGCGGTTTAAAAAAAAAAAAAAATAAACCGAAGGCAAAGCAAGAAACCGCCCAGCCTTCGGCTGCGCGGTTTAAAAAAAAATAAAAATAAACCGAAGGCAAAGCAAGAAACCGCCCAGCCTTCGGCTGCGCGGTTTAAAAAAAAAAAAAAAAAAAAAAACCGAAGGCAGAGCAAGAAACCGCCCAGCCTCCGGCTGCGCGGTTTAAAAAAAAAAAAAAAAAAAAAAAACCGAAGGCAGAGCAAGAAACCGCCCAGCCTCCGGCTGCGCGGTTTAATAATACTTTATTTAACCACGTGTCACCTAGGAGCTGAAAGCTCGTTTAAACGTGAACGTGAAACTAATAACAAATGATAAACAAATAAGAACCTATGATAAAAATATTGTTAACCTATGTGATATCTAATTTATATAGGTATAATATCTAATTTGAGATCAAATGTGCATATCAAATAATTCATATGTAAGCTATGGAATAACACACCTATGTGTCTAGCCCAGCCACCCAGATCCGTGACAATCCGGCAAAGTTAAAGCCGTGCCATAAACGAAAGCAATGCGCGCCTAAAGGCGGCCAAGTCTGGACACTCCCTAACTCTAGTGGGTAAACTATTCCAAAGCTTAGTAATTAAATATGTCCATGACTTATGCATGTATTCTAAATTGAAGGATGGCAGCATGAGGCGTGTGCTAGCCCCCCTCAGATTGTAATTCACATTTAAAACGTTAAAAAACTCACTAAGATATTCCAGTCCCTGGCCACTTAAACATTTATATCAAATGACTAATGACTGAAATTGTCTCATTGTCTCTAGGTTCTGCAATTCAGCCAAGTTAAGGAGAAAGTCATAAAACACTGAACTTGAATATCTTAGGATAGTCCTTAGGATATAGTAATTAGTATCCTCTAACTTGTTTTTGAGTTCCCTACTTATTTCTAGCAGGAGTGGGCTACAATACTCTAGCTAAGTGAGGTAATACATACGCTTTGTAAAGGCGAATCATAACATCTTGTGGTATACACTTACACAGCTTACGCAGGGCAGCTGCCTTAGCACATGCTTTCTTAAGTTGTTCTTGTATATGAAGCTTAAATGTTATTCTTTCATCTAAAGTGACACCAAGAACTTTCAAACTATCAGTCAGCTCTATATTATTATCCTGCAGATTGATAGTGTATTTATAATTTACTGGGCCAACGGCCATCGCTTGGGTTTTTGTTGCATTGGTTTGCAAGTAATAACTAACATGTGTTTGCTAGGTCCTCTCACTGACTTCTCCCTTCCCTGCCGGCTAAACCCAGCTGAGAGAAAACAGAGTCCAGGATAATTTACATGCGCATCTTCAAAACCAACCAATGAGATTGTGATGTTAACACCTGCGCTAAGACTTGAATTGCTCGTTCAAACGATGAATTGCACATGTTCAACTACACCACCAAATACAAGGTTAATGATTACAAAACTACAAACTACATTTTTGGAAGGAAGAAAGATCGAGGTGTGTTTTCGTGACTGATGGAGTTCTTTATAGTTATATTCTGCATCTGATGGGTGGCAACAGAATAGACATGTCGAAAATCAAAATAACGCGTTCAACCCTCTCTAAACTCGGGGATACGCGAAACGTAGAAACGTGTTTCTTTCGGGGACTTCGCTAATTTGAAGAGGAGCTAAATTGTTTCGCTAAATTGAAGAGGAGCTGACTTCGAATGTTCGACTTAGTACTATGGCCAACTTGAAGGCTGCATTTCAGGAACATCTGACTCGTCCAGGCGTTAAATATGACGAAGAGATGAACATTTTTTTGCTGGAAATTGACCTGAAAATGAGTATGTCTCATGTTAATGTGGTAAGCTTTGATGAAGTTCGAATGTGTCTTATTTGTCTACGTCAATGAACTTTTATGAGCGAAAGGAACAATTTTTATATGAACAAAATAGCTATTGAACTGACTGGATAAACATTGGCACCATTATATGATATTGTAATTTTTTTTTAATTCAGTAGCATCTAAACCTGAGCCGGGATGGCTGGTCTTATCAATCGAAATATTGTTATGAATATACTACGTGGTGTCAGCATTGCAGTAGTCTTTGACTTATTATCGTTTTACTTTTCAAGTTTGGCTGATTAAATCTCCTGCGAGATCGAACGTTCAATCAAGCAGGATCTTCGTTCATGGCTTTGCAGTTTACAGCGGTGCTCCGGCGGCCCGAAGAGCCACCAAGTGGAGCTCCATAATAATAGAAACGGAACAACATGTATGAATAGAAATAGGAACTCATTCAACAATTCTTTTATGGTCAACATGGCTAGTGGCATGGATCACGAGCGCGTGTGCGCAACGACGACAACGACGACGACGTCGCGCAACATGGCGGCCATCCATCTAATATCAAGCCATGCATTCTTGGATTACAGCAAGTATCCTTGATAGTAGACATCCAAATTATGTTTAATTGACAGCTGTCATATCAAGAGATCCGCGGACCAGTATCACGTGACCATATCGCGGTTTTAGGATTAGGGCTCATCAAGCTCAAGGTCGCATGTATTTTAAAGTTGGCCACTAACGAAGTGTTGGTTTTCGATTGGATCGCGAGCTCGTGTCAGGTTAACTTGTTGAAAACAGGGCAGGATTGTTCGGAACCCGGTTAACGCTAACCGAGGCATATTATAACTTTTTCTCCTAAACAAAAGTTCTTTGCTGCTTTGTTTTGTGTAAATGGTGATCATTAAATCTCAAAACAGGAGGCCAAACAATATACAGAAAACCTCACCACAAAGTTTAAAAACTCAAGTCAAAATTATACTTTTTCCTGGGTTTGCTTAATCGAGCTATGAACAACCTAAGGCTAGCCTAAATCTATATTCAGGTGCTAATATATAGATTTAGGCCAGCCTTAAAGCATAGCTCCTCGGCCAGGCTTGTTCATAGCCCGATTAAGCTAACCCAGGAAAAAGTATAATTTTAATTTGAGGACTTAACCCTCAAGGCGTCATCTTGCATATGTGGGAAAGTGCGGTTACCAAACCCTGGTAACACTAATTACTGTTCTCAAAGGTGGGATGACTGTTATATATTGAACATGTAGCGGCCCCCTCATGCCTGTGAGAGTTGGTACTCTGTCCCCCTTCACTGAAATGGTACGTGGCACATGCGCATTATTAGTTAAGGTGATTCCCGGGTAAAAGAACCCGCCATAGATTTCTGATAAAACTTGGTATGGTGTCATTGCAGTACAAGGAGATGTTAAAAACGTAATAAAAAGAGGGGGTCACCGTGCTTGTTTTAGGCCACGATGCTGACAAATATGGTTATTTGGGTGACTTTTGGTTATCCCAGTGCGCAACAAATAAGCTCGATTATTTTTCAATGCGGCGTGTTATATCACACAGAGTTCGACTTTCTTTGATTGCTTATTCATCTACGTCCCAGAAAAAATGGCTCCAAATACCCTGCATTATTAATTGATATTTTTATCCCTTAAAGGAAACATAATTTGGACTTGCTCTATTGCGCCCGTTACGTCTCTATCTGTAGCATTTATTTCATTTGCCAAAAAACTAGCCATCGATTTCTGCCAATTTTTTTCTCAGTTATTGCGGATATTGTTCTCATTAAATTTATAAAATAAAAAGTGGGGGTCACCGTGCTCGTTTAAGAGAAAAGGAGCTTTTATCTCGCTATCGAGCTTAGTTTGAGAGAAATCTCTTATGTTTTGTGCGCGCGCTGATGACGCAAAAATCGTGCGTAGTAGGAATGCGCAATGCAAAACTCGGGAATCACCTTAAGTGTAAGATGTACCTTGAAATGTTCATAGAACCATGTGAGAGGAGAAGCTCTGTCCCGTTTTTACTGTTAAACACATTTTTATTGAGAAGAAAACTGCGGTGGGGGTTTTGGGACAAACTAACCACAATTCGAGAGGTGGACGAATTTCCATGATTCTTTTCCAGTCGATAGTAGCCACAAAATGAGTAGATTGCGCGACACTACCCCCTAAGGGATTTTTTCACAGTCGATAGTAGCCACAAAATCAGTAGATTGCGCGACACTACCCCCTAAGGGATTTTTTCACAGTCGATAGTAGCCACAAAATCAGTAGGTTGCGCGACACTAACCTGGAATAGTTAGATTGTGTTACTTTTTGATGTTACCACACCACACAAACAAGTAGTTCTGGGACACTAAGAAGGTTTAGAGACATTTGTATAAGAAAAAAGTGACCCTATCCGCCTAAAAAACTGATTTAACTGGTTTTATAACCCTACTCAACCAACTGAAACAATAATAGCTCCTATGCTTACAGTTTAAGAGGGATATGTATGAGGATAAAGTGATATCTCATTTAAAAAAACACGACACGCATGCGCGGTGACACAAGCACACCGTTTTTACTGTTAAACACATTTTTATTGCTCATTGATTAAAAGATTACAATTTCAAACGCTTTAGTAACACATTTGCAATTTCAAACGTAGTAATAAAGGGTCAAAGATAAGCCCCGTTACTGCCGTTCCCTACCCTCCCCTACCTTCCCCTTCCTTCCCCTATCTTCCCCTACCCTCCCCTGACTTCCTGTGTACTAATGAAGTGCCTTCCTGCATACTAATGTGGATTTACCCACTCTAACAAATTGGATTTCCTGCATATTAATTCGGTATAGGTATACTAGTGAGCGTCAATCTAGAACAATAAAAACAATAGACTTGTCCAGACTTGCCCAAGCTCTTTTAACCCTGATTGGCTCATGAAAATCTATTCTGTGTTCAAAATAAAAGCGCGCTCTCCGTTTAGCATTTTATTCCTGTCACAAACTCCAGTAAATAATATTTTTTGAGCGGATAGCTTCCAAACATGCAAGTCAAATCCACATTTAAACCTATGTTAACTGTGGACGAAGTTGAACAAATCCACAATTACTGGTCATGCATGTCATGTGTTCCAACTTAAAGGTAGTAGACCCGAACGATGTTTCCCTCCGACATGGCGTTGTTCTTCTGAACTTGATCTTTCTCCACAAGACTGAGTTTAGAAACGAGGTAACGGTGGCATCAACCAGTCTATTTGGGTATCCCAGTTTAAAAAACATCCCTTTAAGATAGTCGCATTCTCTTACGACCGATTCCAGGAAGATGAGAGGCGGCTAGACCCGGTGTAACATGGTTTTAATCAATGATTTCTTGTCGGCGAATATCCACGCGGCTCTGAAAATGTAAAAGGAGACCATTGTTCGTTGGTTTTCGGTGTACGCTTGCTTACCAGTTCGCAGCCTTTCCTTTCTATCATCGTGCCAAGGAATTGTACCTTGTTGCTGTCGGCTATCTCCATCGTAAAGTAGATACATGGATAACGTTCATTCAAAGTTGCCAAGAAGGTCGTTGCACTTTGAATGTCTGGCA
>JAHPZR010037177.1:0-30063 GCA_019787425.1 Platygyra sinensis
TCGAGGCAACAAACAGCTTGTTAACCATGAATATTCTCGGAGTTGTCGCTATTTGTAAACGGTCAGGAATCCGACTATCCTTTCAGTGTAAACACCAACGAATCAGAATACTCTAAAATTGATGAATCCGGAAACAATTACGAATCCGGAAAAATCTCCTCTAGTGTAACCTAGTCTTAGAAAGCCATGCATTGCTCTAGTTAAGTTAACCGTACGGCTAATCAGAGGATAATTCAAAGAGTTCCAAGCTTCCTATCCCGCTAAGATTTTTCCTTATTGAAAATGTAATTTCGTAAGGTATGGCTGTTGCATTAAATCCAGTTTTGTGTATTTCTCTCTAGGGTTCGTCATTTCGGTATAAGAACGGCGCCTGCGCGTAGGTGGCACTTGTGTAGCATTTTTTTTTTTGCGTGGCTCTTTATTCTAGAATTTTATCTTTTCGTAAGAACGAACTTTTAGCTAATTTTTTAATAATCCTTTCAGTAAGCAAGTATGTCCAGGATTGAACGCTTATGAGATTCAAATTTCTTATGATAAGCATTACAAAGTGTCCTCATTAGTAAAAAGTCGCCAAAACACACACAATTCTGTCAAATAAGAAGTAATATGAAAATTTCAAATAACACTGTCAATTATGAAGTACTTGTCAAACAATTTCTTGGTTTTCACGCGACGTCAGAAAAAACTATAATTAAAAGTTTTAGGTTTTTACCTTTATCAGGTAAAAGTCATTTTAAAACATATATGTGTTGGCCTATCTTCAGCTCGGTAGACCGCTTTGTTTTGAAAAACAGAACATGGTTTTTCACAATGTGTGACATCGGCATTGTTTCTGGGCTTAACATGTTACGTGCACGAAAATATCGATTCGCCTTATGTTTTCGAGTTCTGAGGGACCAATATGATGAGAGAAGTGCCTATGCGAATGTTTTCAAGTTTAATAGAGAGAATAAACGTTTTGAGAGAGCCAAAGTAAACACCAGGGCCGGTTGTTCAAAGCCTGATTAAGCTAACCCAGGGTTAGCGAGAATTTTGATTTTAGTTTTGTTACTTTTTGGCCAGGTGTTCTGTTTATATTGTTTTCCCTGCAGATTTAAGCTGTCGTATTCTCAAACTACACCAAACGTTTAGAGGTGAAAATCATTTTTAAACAAGCAAAAATAATGCTACAGTTAACGTTTAATCCTGGGTTTACGTTAACCGGCTTTCGAACAACCCGGCCCAGATGTTTCCACTAGTTTCCGGCAGCCATGTTGGAGACCCTCAGACGAGCTCCAACATGGCGTCTCCATACTAAACACTATCTGACACTATGAAACTCGAGTTCGGAATATCGCATATTCCCGAAACTTTGGCATGTTGTTAATTTATAACTCTTCTACGATATTTCAATTTCTTGACTCAATTTATTCAGTGAATGGTAAGCGATTTTATTTTTCACTTGCGTGATAATTAAGCTTACTTGCGTGACTTGAAAACCACCAATACTTGCATTCAATCCTGGATATAAGTGCTGCTTTGAGCCCGAAGTGGGGGACCTCTATATGAAAAAAAAAATGGTCGCCGGAAAATTTGAATTTAAAAACTTCTAAAGGAGACTGACCAATCTAGGCGTGGCTCGAGCTTTATTCATTTGACTCCTAAACGACATCTCTCGACTTAGGCTCGATTTCCAGCCACTGTTCAAGTAAGGAGCCCGTGTTGGTAGAGAGATAAAAAGAGCGTTTCTTTTATTATTATTTCTTCGAGCTCACCTTAAAACATTCTTTGATAGCTAAAATTAGAGACCAGAATCGTTGATGTATGCCCCAAGCGAGACGACAAATCTACACATTGCTGGTTGTCGTTATGCAGGAAATTTTATAAAAAGCATTTGGAAGGCTGCGCAACAAATCCCAGTGGGAATTCTTCAGTGTTACTCAGCGACTCGTTCCCCTTGTCTCAGTTAGACAAAATTTCGTCTTTGTTGTGCCATTGATTCATCTTCGCCAGTGAATTGTACAGCATACCTTTTTTTAAAAAGGAAATATTGCGGCAACTGCTGATAGCGCTTCTGGAAGACTTTTCTATGCACTTTTCGAATGCGTATTGCGTCATCTAAAGGAAATAAGTAAATTCTCAGCTCCGACTTTTGCATTTCTAGCTTTTTGATTGGCTAAAAAACTCCGACTATGAGCCAATAGTCGGAGTTTTACGTCATACGGAAAATAGTGCGCCAAGTTTAAAATTTTTCGCTTTGTAAAATTGTGGAAATAAAAATCGGCGGCAAAACCTGGTTTGAGAATTTACTAAAACAATTATTCCATTCGCCCTTGTTGGATATGAAGTGATTATAACCAACTCGCGCTACGCGCTCGTTGGTTATTTTATCACTTCATATCCAACGCGGGTTCCTGGAATAATTGTTATTGAGAGGTGTCGGAGATTTAACCTTCCTGGGTACGTTGTAATAGTCGCTCAACCGATTCTCCTCAAACTCGGCCGCGGAACAAAATGCCGACATTTCTGGTGCTGTTTTCGAGATTTCGTTGAGGCACAGAAAATCAAGGATTTACCTTAACAGAATCGAAGCTTTTTTCTCTTAGAATCCTTTCGAGTAACAAGTAGATTTGTTTTAGAGAAAAAAATGGGGGGGAGGGGGAGGGTTACTGTGCACAAGATCATGATCTCTTGCTGTGCACTTTTAAAGTCCTCTAAAAGACAATGGAAACTGAAAACATTATCCTTTAGAAAACTTGGTCTTATCTTGAGGCTCGATTGCAGTCAATTCAATCTTCTTTGTCCACTTTATGCACAACAAAGTACACAAGGATGTAATCCTCACATTCACCCTTTTGTTACCCCTATGTTGTATAGACAACAGTTTACAAAACACGACGCTTTGATGACGCACGAAGCCAAAGCGACTGAATTTCATGCAACATGTTGGGGGGAAAATTTTTGTCCCGCAACCACAGGGGGCACACATTCTTGCTGAGTAGGGAGAGAGTAAATAAAGGACCGCAAAGAATGAACAATTTATCTTTGTCTTCTCTTGTCATCTCTTTTACCCTACGACATTTCACTGGGAAAACCGCTGCTTAAAAATCCTGCGTAACACTCTAGCACTAAACTTGTACCTAGGCCTTTCCGCGCTCAGCAAAATTTTTTTTTTTGGTTTGCATAATATTTGACAAGGGAGGCAACTCTTTGCCAAAACATTTTGAAAATATTCAAATATTCAAAGCAAATATTCGCTCGAATCTCTAAATTTCGTTGCTTTCACGAAACCAAACAAACACAAAATGGGGTCGGAGAGTTTTTCTACAACTTGGCCGAATTTGTTTTCAATACTTTTGCGACAGTCGGAGAATTTCAGCGACTTTTGCAAAGTTTTGTCTCAATTCACTTTTCGCAACATGATCGTACCGTTACCTAAATCCCAAACACGTCATCCAGCGCGCGCTCGCCCTAGTATGATTACAGACCAAATTGGACTCCTATTACCATTAGTAATAATTACAACAATGATTTTATCGAGCTCGTCAAAATTCTACACTAAAAACTGTAATATAGCAAAAATTTTATTATCCTAAAAGAACTAATTACAATAACAATTGTACTAAAATCGATAAAAAAGGAGAAAAATGTAGTTTATGATAATGATAATGATAATCATATAAATAGCGTTCTCTGGTTAAAAGAAGCACTCCACTGATTTCAATAGTGCCAGATTAATTGACAAGGGGAATCTTTCGAATTCGAAAAACCTTGGAATCTTGGCACACTGTTAAACACTAATGAAGCAGACAATAACTCGAAGCTGTTGGCAAAACAATACTCTATTCTTTTAGATTAGTGCATTTTTTCCCTTTTCTTTTATTATAATGTTTTCACACTTCCATTTTGTATAAATTTCCATCTCGTGCATTTACACCTTAGTTTTTAAAGGCCTTAGTCTGGGAGCCGAGAGCTTACCGTTTTAAATCTTTCTTAACCAGAGAACGCTTTTCAGGTATATGAATATACTTTCAAAGCCTGGTTACTCTTCTATTTTTAATAATAATTATAACGATAACAATAATGATAATGATGACGACACTGATGGTGGCGGTGGTGCCGGTGATTATGATTATCATTATCATCATCATCATCATCATCATTATTATTATCATTATCATTATCATTATTATTATTATTATTATTATTACCATAAAAAAATATTATTATTATTATTATTGATATATTTTATCATATTATTTTCACTAACAGCCTGGGGTACACTGTCTAAATTTAACTTAAAACCCGATATATTTTTCGGTTTACAGATCTATCTGTCCTTCCTGTAACCGGAGGGATTTGTAAAGCGGCGAGACTTATAAGCGGCAGTTTATGATGTAGCTAGTTACAATATTTGTGATGCACTGTCAATACCGGCCACAGTCATTCACGCACACGCGCAAGGTTCTGATTACACTCAACTTGTCAAACTCTTTTTATAAAATGCTAAACTCATGGCTGTTAGGTCGACCGGCCAAAATTTTATGTTTGATATGATTGGACTAACCAATAGTATTTACTTAGACATTAGGTTGTCTAAGCCAATCGAGATTATCTCCTGCAGAATATCCTCCAAAGCGCTCGGCGAAATTTCACTGTGCAAAGTGAATACGCGATCGGATTAGCCAGCGGATGCAGCATAGGTAAAGTACTCCATGCCATCCGAAAATTTGCTGAATCGTTGCAGTTTGTACAGAATTCTTTTAAGTTTTGAAGCACGATTACTGGAGTCAAGCACACAACAAATAACCCAACCAGTATGGACACAGAATATGCCACCGTTCTTTCACTCTTTCGAGCATTTAGAGGATTTCTTATTAAACTTTGTCGCTCATGCCTGGCTTCAGTCGTTAAATCGCCATACAAGCTTTTTCTCACCAGGAAGTAGATTCTTCTGTAACAGGCAAATAATGAGATGATTATTAAGAAGGCGAAAGCATCGGCAATGACAACTCCATAACAGACAAATGAGTCCTCGCTAAAAAAAGGAGGGAATGCTAACAACCCCGCGAAAAACCAGATGCAGAAAATTCCAAGTTTTAGACGAGTGTACGTCAAATAATATGCACTCTTTAGTGGGAATGAAATTACAATAAGCCGTTCAAATGCAAGAGCCAAGATTGTTATACATGAGGCATAATAAACAAGATGCAGTATGGCGTCCGAAGCTTTTTTCAGCCTGGTGTTCTCGCGATCGTCGGGAAACCAATGAGAGAGAACAAAAAGCAACATTCCTGGAACGCCCACCAGCAAGTCAGAAACCGCGAGGTTTAATATCAGGTAGCTTGAAATTGTTTTGAGGTTTTTAAATGGATCTTTCCATATTGTTACTATCACCAAGGAGTTTAACACCACAGTAAACACAGAGAGCGGCAAAAGGACTGCGACACCAGTATCTGCAGAATCAAATAACAGAAAACAAGAACTACTAAGCAATGCTTGAAGTTTGTGAGTCTTATTTTGTAAAACAGACACATCTATTCACTCGGGAGTGAGGAACAACTGATGTTGGCATAATTTTTCTAGAGACCAATGGTGACTGACCAGTAAAAGTAGGAAATAATTTCACGCAATTAGAATTTTGACAAAACGCAAGTAGACTCTTACTTTCAAATTTCATAGGTATACCATTTGATTGTCGTTTAATATTATAGCTGCAAAGTACGCTTATAATTATAAATAAACACTGAAATTGCGCGCCAGAATTCATTTGAACAAACTAAATTCGACAGCTATTTGCCGTCTAAATCGTCTGCCGAATTTCTACCGCACATTCTATTGGTCTTTTCGGATTACCGATTAAAAACTCGCCTTTCTGCCGTCTCGAATCTAATACATACATTATATTAATATATGGAGCATGCGTATATTGAGGCTGGCCATTCAACATGGCATCCTGGAGAACGACGTATTCCTGGGAAAAGTCCATTTCCTAAGAAAACATTTCTTTATCTAAAGAAAAAAAAAATTTTCAGCAAGAGAGGAATGTCCCGCTCCCCGGAGGTGGGGTGCTCCCTCATATGGGCTATGTAGATCAGGATGGGTTGCGCTATAAAAAGGGTATGGCTTTGTAGCCGTGTGGGTCAGAAACTTTGTACGGTATCAATTTGAGCCATTTTGAATTAAACTGAGGCTACGGTTTTTTGCCCTCTTGTGTTGAATTGGGTATGTTTTTTTTTATCATTGGCCGTTAAGACTATCAACAAAAGCCCATAACAATGCCTTTAACATCGGTCTAAACTAGGGAGCTGATTATATACAAGGCAGGTCTGATACAGGGTATTGATTTAAATCAGGCATTATTTAAGTGACGCGATCTCGTCCAATTCGAGGTTGGAGGGGAGCAGAAAAACGTGCAACTGACGTGCATTTTTTCACAAGGTCAAAAGAATGTGTTTTTTCCAAGCGATTATCCACCTCACTACTGATCGTCACTACTATCATTTTCGGGGTTTAGAGCAGGTTTGGCCAGAAATAATATGGCTCAACAGCAGCCATAACCTGGAGTGCTGGTTTAAGCGTACACCAAACTTCTTGGACGGAATGACGTGACGAAAACGCAAACCTGTCTGCTGAGTACAAAACTGCCGGCAAGGATGTCGAATTTTTGCGCTTCTTTGGAGACGAATTTCGTAAGAAAATTCTGCACTTTAGAGGCTAAGGTAGCTTAACTAAGTGCGATTTTTTATTAGCATCGACAAAAAAATTTTTTTTGGAGTGATTTTGTCGTCTAAGGAGTTACATGTTTGAATACCGGAGGAAACTTTGATGTGTGGGTGTGCATCAGCTGGGATTGTCCCTTTTTAGACCTCGCGCCTCTCACGAGGAGATAACTGATGAATTCAAATTTAATACAAATGTCAACTTAAATTTGGAAATAAACCTGCGCCAACATCTGGCTATGCCTAAAATAACACTATTAACACAGTAAAGGTATCTTGTCGATTTACAAAACAAATAAAGTTTTAATCGAACCATTATATATAAAAAAAAAACGATTTTGTTTTTTCTAAACACATCTCCACATCCAGAAAATTATTCTTTACAATTTGTGGAATTTCCAGCTAATTTGAAAAATTTCTGTTTCCTGCAGAGCAGAAACCTGCGTCGCAGACGGAAATTTTCCCTTAAAGCAGTGGATGTTAGCGGCTGCGACGCAGGAGCTCCGCTACAAAAGTCGTAAATATACCGTTTGTGCTTAGAACTGTTAACGGCAAACAGACTGAGGCTTTACAAATTCTAGCTATATCGTCTCAAACTGAATTCATGATCAAATTCCAGCGTTTACTCTGACTGCGATTTGAGTCCTGGGTTTGCTTTACATCTGAGGAAATTATCATGAACACAATTGATTGATCATACTGCAAAACTATTGAGTCGCCGATCAACATGTAGAAAAACGATTTTCCTTTTCTAAACACATCCCCACATCCAGAAAATTGTCCTTTACCACTTGTCGAATTTCCAGCTACTTTGAAAAATTTCTGTTTCCTGCAGTGCAGAAACCTGCGTCGTAAATGGAAATTTCCCCGTAAACCGGCGGATGTTAGCGTCTGTGACGCAGACTAGCAGCGAAAGAGCTCCGCTACAAAAGTCGTAAATATAGCGTTTGTGCTTCGGCGCTTAGAACTGTTAACGACAAACAGATTGATGCTTTACAAATTCTATATCGTCTCAAAATTCAAATTCCTAGCATTTACACTGCGATTTGAGTCTTGGGTTTGCTTTGCATATAATCTCTATCTCTCATCTGAGGAAATTATCATGAAAACAGTTGATTGATCATACTGCGAAACTATTAAGTCGCCGATCGACAAATACGTACCGTTAGGATCCGTTCGTGGAAAGGAGTCGAAGTGTCCACAAGCCATATGCAAGAGAAGCTGACACAAAGCAAAGTGTAAAATGACGGGGCTCAAATTTCTGTTTCTTCAGTTCGCGATCACAGACTAGTTAAACTACATATATAGAGCTATCCCAGCTGCTGATTGGATAATGCATCTTATAGAGCATCCGGTATCCTCTGTTTCCTGGAAACTACCGGAAAGAAACCCTAGAAATGTCGTTTCCGCCCTGACTGCGAAAACTCTGATACAATTCCGGCATGAACATGTGGGAATTGCAATGACAAGTAATATTTTGCTCTGGTGTTTGGTTTATACTCCGGGTCAATATAATCACCACAATGTTGGAATATCAGATCGATCGACTGGCTTGGTAAAAGGAAATTAGTAATTATTTTTATTTTTCAATACTGGTTGAAATTTTGTTGTGTGGGTGTGCATCGGGGATTTTCCCTTTAAATACCTCGTGCTTATCATGAGGAGATAACGGATTGAAGGTTGATATAGTTATCAACCAAAAACACGACAATCAAACCAGCGCCAGTATCTGGTTATGACTGAAATAGCACTTCAAAAAAATCAAGATTCCACATGTTTGAAACAGCTTCCGGTTTAGAAACTTGCGAACTGAATTTGCAGGACAATAAAGGTCCGTTGTCTATGGACAACACAAACGAAGTGTTAATTCAACCCGTTATAAAGTAATTCTCCTTCGTAAATTCATTTGCACGTCCAAGCAAATTAATAATAAAATGGCTAATAAGCTATTTATAAGTCATCACCAAAACACAGATGCTTTGGGGATTGTCACCAGTTCGTCTCCTAGCTTCTCCTGCGTTCGTGACGAAATTAAGGAGTGTATATGGGAAGCGTACAACAAATTACAGCATAGGCGGTCATAGGCGGTTTCAAAACTCTCTGCTATTTCAAAATATGATGCAATTCTGTTTATCTTGGCCTAAAATTAGCCCCGTTTATTTCAAGCTTGATTTGTAGCGAGATATAATGCCAGACCACGTTAGAATATGACTGGAAAACTACAATTTGAATGTAATCTCGAACCGCAATAAATGATCTCAGGTTTTCTCTTCCGCTTCTTGTGGTCACGTCACATGTCACGAGATGTTAAGTTGATTGACCGTCACGTAACCTGCTGCTGTTACTACGTAACTCTTTTTAGGAAGAATTCTTCTGTGCACTGGTTAGCAAATACGACCGCGGAAGTAACAAGAAGAACAGGCAAGTATTTTTTCTTGGTTAAATACACAGCTTTATTTTCTCGCAACAATATTACAATTACACTAAACTGACAAAACACAACTACACCGATTCACTTATCTACACATTACAATCTACATACTGGGACACAATATAAGAATTACATAGAACTAATTTACAGTACGCTACTTATAGCCTTAAGTTAACATTGATGTGCGATGTTAACATACGCTTTTTACGTTGATTATAATTATCTGTTGTTATTTAACACTATGTTGTATTCGTTATTTCATATATCTGGATTTATGAAAACGGTGTCAAAGAATCCCCAGAAAATATAAAATTAACTTGCACCAGTGGGATGAAGTCGCAGAAAACGAATATATTATTATTTAGCGCGTAGATATTAACGGGACACAGTCAGCTGGTGCACCTGCGCATTGCCGGATTTCATACGTCGGGGGCCTGGGTACAATTGGTTTATTATGGGATTAACAACACAAGACCCATATATTCAGAAAGAGCACATCGAGCTTTACAAAATCCTTAAGTTTCGTGTAAATTGCGCCAATATTGAACAAGATACAGCCATTCAAAAACGTAAAAATTTAGTAACAAATGTATGGATTGCCGGACACTTGTCCGGAAAATGTATGGATTTCCGGACAAGTGTCCGGCAATCCATACATTTGTTACTAAATTTCTACGTTTTTGAATGGCTGTATCTTGTTCAATATTGGCGCAATTTACACGAAACTTAAGGATTTTGTAAAGCTCGGTGTGCTCTTCCTGAATATATGGGTCTTGTGTTGTTAATCCCATAATACACCGATTGTACCCAGGCCCCCACGGTATGAAATCCGGCAATTACATACCATTCCATAGCTAATGTGCGTATACCAGAGACGCGATAAATACTGTTTCTAACCAGATATGATAAAAATAATATCATAGGATGAGCAAAAGGACACTCAAAAACAGGTTTTTTCAGTAAATGATTGAAAATCAAGCAAAACACTGAGAAAAATGAAGCGGATTTTTAGATGAACTTTGATTTCAGATTGAGGTAAACTTTTTTCAAAGTGTGAAAAACTAGTGTCCAGGTCAGCGCAGTCAGAAACTGACTGTGTCGCTTTAAACAATTATTGGATGAGGGTTTTTGTGATATCCAGTGACAAGAGCCATAATAGGCTTGCCAGTGAATAATCAAGGTCAAGGTAGGGGCTATCAGCGCAGGGCGCAGTCAGAAAACTGACTGTGTCGCTTTAAACAATTATTGGATGAGGTTTTTGTGATATCCAGTGAATAATCAAGGTCAAGGTAGGGCTATCAGCCGAAGCCAAAGGCTGGGGCTGATGATCCTTAACGAGATCTTGATTATTCTAGATATCACAAAAATCGAATCTAATAATTGTTTTATTATGCATTGAACCAAAAAATTGGTCACGACAGTTACTCAGGGTTCGTACAGGTCATGGAAAACCTGGAAAGTCATGGAATTTTACAATTTCATTTTCCAGGCCTGGAAAGTCCTGAAATTTAGGTGTAGGTCATGGAAAGTCATGGAAAATCAGTATGTTTTCTATGAATGAAAGGCATTAAGATCCAAAGTTGAAAAATTAACTGGCAAGTCCAAAAATCAAATGTAATTTCAGCTGAATAAATGATTGTTTTGACACTACTGCCGGAGGGAAATAGCTTAACTTAGGTCATGGAAAAAGTCATGGAAAGTCATGGAATTTTGACAGGTCATAAGTGTACGAACCCTGTTACTGACGGCAAGGAACACAAAACGCGCGAACCATTGACATGATTAATCAGGATACTTTGCGGTCAATCTGTTTTCCTGATTCTAAAATCAAGAAATCGTAAATTAGGTGTCATTCAGTTCTAAGTTCTGATTATTATAGATATGAAATATTTGATTTTCAGGCCATGATAAACCCGCTATTAGATATAGCAATTCAAAACTCAGAACTCTGAAACTTGAAATCAAAATTTAGAAATCAGAAATCTGAAACCAGAATTCAGAAATCAGAAATCGCAAATCGCAATCCCTGAAAATCTTAAATCCACAACTGAGAAATCAGAAATCACTGAAAACCTTGATTTCCGAAATGCCACTTGTGATATCCAGTTCTGACAATCACGGTTTATCCCAGTTTGCTCTGTCAATATTTCGCATATCGAATCGGGAAAATCGTCCACATTTCCCCTCCAGGGGTGGGTAGAGAGATTTTAATGTTACTTCCGGTATCGTTTTTCTAAGCGGGGAGGGGGTGAGAATTTTTTAATCTTCTTGTGTCAAAACTTCAGCGGGAAGTGGGTGAGGGGGTGGAGTGAAGTTAAACGTCGGACGGCAATTTCCTACCTCTTTTTGAAAGTACTTTGACACGAATCGAATCTTTTCGGTTGCTTTAGTTTACTGCCACAAGATGAGTACAATCTTGCTTCTTTGGGGGCTAAGGAAGAGATAAAAAATATCTTTGAATCTGGGAGAGTTCTTTAAAGACGTTTCAGCAATATGTACAAAGGAAATTTCCACAAAAACATTACGGAATTTCAAGGAGAAGTGTTCGTAGATATTGCCAAGCCAACGGCCTTGACGTTATTCATAAAAGAAGTTAAACAACTTTTGTTTTTGGGCCATCGTAATTAAACAAAACTGCAGCGGAAATTGCCATAAAGAGTATGGTCGTCCATTTGTTTCAATATTCGCTATATATATTTCGCTGTCGCTAAACTTAATTCTAAAAAAAGGCAGGAAATTGCCGTCCGACATCAACTCCACCCCACCCCCTCCCCCACTTCCCACTAAAGTTATTGACACAGGAAGTTAAAAATACTTACCCCTCCCCCGCTTAGAAAAACGATACCGGAAGTAATATTAAAATCTTTCTACCTACCCCTGGAGGGGAAATGTGGACGATTTTACTGATTCAACTTTCAAAATAATAACATCGCAAACTGGGATAAACCGTGCTTATCAGAACTTGATATCACAAGTGGCATCTCGGAAATCAAGCTTTTGATTCCTGATTTCTCAATTGCGCTTAAGATTGTCAGTTTTGGTATCATGGTTAGATTCATTAAACTTGATGTCTTGTTTTGCCTGATCGATCTGGGTGTACGCGTGTAACACACGAGCAACGATAATCAGCAACGAAGTACAGATTCCATTCTTCTTTATGCATTTAACACTAATACGCGCATATTTAATCAGCCATCTTTGGTCCTACTACAAGAAAAGCAATGTGAAAATTAAATTCCATGGATCAAGTTCAACAACGATCAATCTAAAATCACAGATATTCATTTAAACTGGGCTATTCAATTTTTCGCCGTGGCTTCAAGTGCATATGTTTTTGATTGAGGGCAAATATCTGCAATAAGCAAACCCAAATAAACATTATTTAACAGTTATTCGCCGAAGGCGAAGTGAACAGTGGTGAATATCCACCAATGCTCACTGAACCTGAGGCGAATAACTGTTTTAGTATAATTTTAAGAGGCAGGAGCCCATCACTAGGAGCCTGCAACTACCTCATATTCATGTCACGGCGTTTTCACAGACCGATCTATTTTGGTTTGAATTTATCTCGAGTTCAGATCCCCACTGGAACCTCAGTGAAAAATTACAATCACAAGCACAGACGAATGTTGACATGTCGACATGATGTCGACATGTTCAGGTGGGGTCGCATTGTTTCATCCCGACCGAAGCGTGTTCATGTAGACTGGAACTGAGACATTTCGCGAGAAAAATATCTAGAAGTTGACTGGTCTGTTAAAATGCAGTTGCATAAGATTATTAAGGTCGGCACACACGAAGGGACTAGTCCCTGCAACTAGTTCCCTGAAGAGTTTTTTACACGAAGGGACTGGTCGCAGGGACTTGTCCCACGAACAGTTCACACGAAGCGTTTTGAGGAACAAGTGCATGGACTTGTCCCAAAAATTCAAAGGGGTTTGAATTCGTGGGACTAGTCGCAAGTACCAAGTTGGTCCCTGCGACCAGATTTTGAAGCAAAAATGACCAGTTCACACGATGGAACCTCAAACGGAATTTCGGTCAGTCGATCAACGCAACCACTGCGATTACGATTCTTAAAAGCCTTGAACACGAGTTCTTAAAAAGATTTTTGGTCCGAGGGTGACAACAGTCATTTTGAAAATACTTCATCCATCTAAATTCCTGGACTTGGAGTGATGTCTTATACCTGCCAACTTTTTTGCAGTAAAATGCGTGAGATTTGACATCTCCACAGACCCTGAATTTCCGAAGATTCAGTTCAGAGCCACCTTAAATTTTCGAAAATTTAAGGTGGCTCTGAACCCCACATACAGAATTTTTTTAAACTTTGCCAAAAGTTGCATTGCATCCTGCTTATCAAAATTCTATAATAAGAAAAAATTTCACCGTGCCGTTTTTGAAATATACACGCTTAAAGCTGAAATTAAGGGTGTTTTTAGCAGGTCGTAGTGTTGCTATGGTTACCTATTGTGTCACGAAAATAATTCCAACGTGTTCACCAATGACTGGGCAGTCTTTTGATACCATGATTGTGGCATCAACTGATAAAGAGTGGGAATAATGGCCCATCAAAATCTACGTCTTGGAAAGTGCTGGAAACTGTTTTGAGCCACCTTAAGGCAAAAATATCCTCGCATATTTGACCATGGACATTATATGTTTCTCAAAGACAGGACTAACCTTCTTCACGGGCTACACTGAAATAAAGTAAATATGGATAAAACGGTTAAAAAAATTTAAAAGATACTAGAGAAAATACATTTGACATTTATTGGTTGACAAAAATAGAGAAAAATTGAAACTTGTACTAGAACAGATACATAAAAAAACTAAATAGATCCAATTTTGTCGCGCGTGTTTAGGGACGGACCATTAGAAAAGTGATGGGGGGGGGGGTGGGGAAAAAACCAAAAAAAAATTCATGCAAGGGAAATTGCCAAGAAAAAAAATTCGTGCAAAGAAGAAAGTAAAGAAAAAAAATTCATGCAGAAGGAACGTCCAGGTCCGGTTGCTATAGCGTGACGTCATTTATCTGTTAGGTTCCTGTCATCGCAAGAATTTTGCGGTTCTATTGTGGTTGCGATAATTGTTTTCAATAAAAGAAACTGTGTACTATAAGTAACCTGGTAATTTTCAGATATGATCTGGCCGCATAATTTATTTTTTTATAATAAATTTTCACAACGCGGGAATATTGTTCGCTTACACGTATTAGAGACTTCGACTTCCAATGAACTCGTCATCGGTCATAGAAAACGGGCACAAAACGAGATTTGCCTCCTGAATTAGAAGATATGGTGTTTCTCCTGACGCATTTGTACGAAATTGATCCAGTCGAATCCAGTCGAATTTTCCTCGCGGAGTTAAAGAAGGCGCGCTGGTTTTCTTTTCGCGGGAAGAACAACAAAGAAGCTTCCCCTGGATATACGTTTGGATTTGTTGTTGCTGAAACCATTAAACATGTTGTTGAAAACCAAACAAACCCGACAACCGCGATTGGCTTGTACATGAATTCAATCACCTGAGAACGACAGAGAGAACCAGAAAGTGTCTTCAGCTAGCGCTAGCCGTGACCAACCTCGTAGAGCATCGAATCAAGACATGTACACGCAACAAGACGAAGGTACCAAGTTATATCATTAGATTAATCTTTTATTTATATCATAACTTACACGGATTGTCATGCTTTTAGATAGTATGGGGACAAGATAGGTACTAAAAATCACTTTTTTTATTTGCGAGTGAGACCCACTGAGTCCATCGTATATACACCATTTTTCTGAACGACAATTACATTTCGGATACATAGAAAATCCGTATAGGTACATAATATTATTATAAATACTCTCTGGTTTACCCACGCAAACGTCCACGTAGTATTTTGACGTTGCACGGGTTAGAGGATATTTTCTGGTTCACCCAGGCTGAAGTCCATGCAACACAGTTGCTGATGAGTGCTTTAAGATATGCAACAAAATCTTCAAGGTTATTTTTCCGACGTGCGTGACGTACATTACAGGAACATGTTACATATCCTTTCAGGTTCACCTAGGCTGACGTCCACGAGTAATTCGAGATATGTAACAAAATCGTGATAGCGATTTTTTCCATCGTGCGTGACATTATAGGAACATGTTACATATTTTCTGCTTCACCCAGGCTGAAGTCCATGCAATACAGTTGCTGAGTGCTTTGGATATGTAACAAAATCGTCAAAGTTTTTTTCCGTCGTGCGTGGCATTATAGGAACATGCTGTGGTGGGTTCTGGTTCACCTAGTCTCAGTGAAGTCCATGCAGTACAGTTGTTGAGTGCTTCTGGATATGTAACAAACTCGTGATAGTGATTTTTCCGTCGTGTAGTTTCCAGAATCGCTTCGCATTACTTGAAAACAATAAGATTATGAGCTCGTGATTTCTATCACGCATAGTAATCGTGAGCGTAACCTCTTGAGAGGTTTTTGAAAATCTCGTGGCAATAGACCCTTTGCATAAATGGCGCCTAAATTTGAATAACAATACTTGGTACATCCTTAGCCTCACATTCATGTGAAAATTCCTTTGTCTTGAAGCATGAATGTGAGGCTAAGGATGTACCAAGTATTGTTATTCAAATTTAGGCGCCATTTATGCAAAGGGTCTATAATTTTTTGAGAATTTCTGACTGCATAACATAAAGTGATTTTCAAAGTGTCTGGACACATGACGCGTTTTGTGGAACACAAACGATCACTGCCAGGGATATGATTACACTGGAATTTTACAAGCCACTGGTACCCCTTGGAGTTTTAGACATCTCCAAGGGATCCAAGGTCTGTTTTTGGTTGCTAAGAACGTCTGACTCGTTATGCTACAACATACACTGTATACTGTATTATAATGAAAATAATAAAATAAAATTTGTAATAAATTAATATTACTCAAAATTAAAATTAGAGGATGAGTCTTATCCCCTTGAACAGGAGCCCGTTCCTTGAATAAGAATTCTATAATACAATAAAAAAAGTGCATTCACACGTAGCTGAGTAAGTGTTAAAACTTTAAAACTGTCAACCACATAAACAGCAACATTAACACTGCCATCAGTACTTTTAACAAAAATTAAGAACCACAAAGTATGGTTTTTCATTGGCAGCTAGTCTACCTGCAACATACAGTGTACCCTGCGTATTCCATAAACAGTTTCGATATTTCACTTTTCAACATATAAAATTTATAGTAAAAAATACAAATCTTAGAATTTGGTATCTTTGTAAATATGCTATAAAATTATTTCTGCCCACAATAAAATTAGAGCATTGGTCTTATCGCCTTGAATAATGATTCTATAATAAAATGAAAAAGTGCATTTACATGTAGTGGTAGCGTTAAAACTTTAACTCTTACCAATATAAACTATGTAGTCAACAATATAAACAGCAACACTACCACTGGTATTTTCAACAAACATTTAGAACCACAAAGTGTGGTTTTCATTGACAGGCAGACTATCTTCGCTCCAGGACATACTCGTCTGAGCAAAACTGTTAAGGTTTACGTGTCGCTATCGTAAAACCACATAGGAGTGTTGGCCTGTCTATTAACTTTTCAAAAAGGTAAATCGCTCAAAGACACTCGCCAAAACAAAACTTTAGAGGCTTACGTGCCGCTACCGTAAAACCACATAGGAGAGTTTGTGTTGGCCTGTCTATGACCTTTTCAAAAAGCAATATTTGTCTGAAAAAAAATTCGCGCAGAGGGTTTCACCTGAAAAAAAAATTCCTGCACAAGCCGTGAGCGAAAAAAAAAATTCGTGCAAGCTGAAAATTCCCCTCCCCCCCCCAGAAAAGTGATGGGGGGGGGGAGGGGAATTTTCAGCTTGCACGAATTTTTTTTTCGCTCACGCTTGTGCAGGAATTTTTTTTTCAGGTGAAACCCTCTGCACGAATTTTTTTTTCAGACAAATATTGCTTTTTGAAAACATCATAGACAGGCAACACAAACTCCCCTATGTGGTTTTACGGTAGTGGCACGTAAGCCTCTAAAGTTTTGTTCTGGCGAGTTTGTCTTTGAGCGAGTTACCTTTTTGAAAAGTTAATAGACAGGCCAACACAAACTCTCTTATGTGGTTTTACGGTAGCGACACGTAAACCTTAACAGTTTTGCTCAGTCGAGTATGTCCTAGAGCGAAGATAGTCTGCCTGCCAATGAAAACCACACTTTGTGGTTCTTAATGTTTGTTAAAAGTACCAGTGACAGTGTTGCTGTTTATATTGTTGACTAGTTTATGTTGGTAAGAGTTAAAGTTTTAACGCTAACACTACATGTAAATGCACTTTTTCATTTTATTATAGAATCATTATTCAAGGCGATAAGACCAATACTCTAATTTTATTGTGGGCAGAAATAATTTTATAGCATGTTTACAAAGATACCAAATTCTAATATTTATATTTTTTACTATAAATTTTATATGTTGAACAGTTAAATATCGAAACTGTTTATGGAATGCACAGGGTACGCTGTATGTTGCAGGTAGACTCGCTGCCAATGAAAACCATACTTCGTGGTTCTTAATTTTTGTTAAAAGTACCGATGGCAATGTTAATGTTGCTGTTTATGTGATTGACAGTTTTAAAGTTTTAACACTTACTACTACGTGTGCATGCACCTTTTTATTGTATTATAGAATTCTTATTCAAGGCACGGGCTCCTGTTCAAGGGGATAAGACTCATCCTCTAATTTTAATTCTGAGCATAACGAATTTTACAGCATATAGTATTTACAAAGATACCAAATTCTAATATTAATTTATTACAAATTTTATTTTATTATTTCCTTACATATACAGTGTATGTTGTAGCATAACGAGCCAGACGTTCTTAGCAACCAAAAACAGACCTTGGATCCCGTGGAGATGAAAAACTTCTAGTTCTACATCTCCACGGGATACCAGTGGCTTGTAACATTCCAGTGTAATCATATCCTCGACAGTGATCGTTTGTGTTCCACAAAACGCATCATGTGTACAGACACTTTGAAAATCAGTTTATGATATGCAGTCAGAAATTCTCAAAATTTATTGCAACGAGATTTTCAAAAACCTCTCAAGAGGTTACGCTCACGATTACTATGCACTATAGAAATCACGAGCTCATAATCTTATTGTTTTCAAGTAATGCGAAGCGATTCCGGAAACTACACGAAGGAAAAATCACTATCACGAGTTTGTTACGTGGGCAAATTAGACAGTTTCAGAAAGAGGTACCTATACAGATTTTGCTATGTTGCCGAAAGAATTGTCTTTCAGAAAACTAATGTACGATGGACTCAGTATAGGGTCTAACTCACAAATGAAAATAGTGATTTTTAGTACCTATCTAGTCCCTATACAATCTAAAAGCATGACAATCCGTTTAAGTTATGATATAAATAAAAGATTCATCTGATGATATAACTTGGTACCTTCGTCTTGTTGTCTTGATTCGATGCTCTACGAGGTTGGTCACGGCTAGCGCTAGCTGAAGACACTTTCTGGTTCTCCCTGTCGTTCTCAGGTGATTGAATTCATGTACAAGCCAATCGCGGTTATCGGTTTTGTTTGGTTTTCAACAACTGTTTAATGGTTTCACTGCAACAACAGATCCAAACGTATATCCAGGGGCAGCTTCTTTGTTGTTCATCCGCGAAAAGAAAACCAGGGCGCCTTCTTTAACTCCGCGAAGAAAATTCGACTGAAAACTGGATCAATTTCGCACAAATGCGTCGGGAGAAGCACCATATCTTCTAATTCGGGAGGAAAATCTCGTTTTGTGCCCGTTTTCAATGACCGATGACGGGTTCATTCGAAGCCTCGAAGTCTCTATTATATGTAAGCGAACAATGTTCCTGCGTTGTGAAAATTTATTATAAAAAATAAATTATGCGGCCAGATCATATCTGAAAATTACCAGGTTACTTAAAGTACGCAGTTTCTTTTATTGAAAGCAATTATCGCAAACCACAATAGAACCGCAAAATTCTTGCGATGACAGCAACAGATAAATGACGTCACGCCATAGCAACCGGACCTGGACCTTCCTTCTGCATGAATGTTTTTTCTTTACCTTCTTCTTTGCACGAATTTTTTTTCTTGGCAATTTCCCTTGCATGAATTTTTTTTGGGTGGGGGTTTTTTCCACACCCCTCCCATCACTTTTTTCTAATGGTCCCGTCCCTTAGATCATTCATCAATCTTTTGCCACTTGAAGGTGGTCCAAAATTAACAGAAAGCACCTTTTAGAGGTTAGGTGCCTACTATTGTTATTGCGCATACGGTCTGCGCATCTCGAGATACTCGGATTTCCTATGGGTGGTGCTTATAATACAGGGATATTTTTGCGCGGTTCAAAACTATGCGGAGAAAGTAGAACTTAGCAAGTGCTCATGGTATCCAAAAAGAAAATTGGGGGTAACCACGCATTTTTCAGAGATAATTAAGCTTCAATTGGGAAAAAACGCCATACATTGCTTTGTATTTTAAAGCTTTTTACAAATATTGTTGATTAATTATCTTCGAAAAATGCGTGGTGACCCCCAATTTTCTTTTCGGATTTCAATAGCACTCGTTATGATTTGCTTTTTCCGCATATTCAGTGAACCGCGCAAAAATACCTTTCAATTAGTAGGCACCGTCCTTAATTAGACTATTGTCTCAGAGTATTTTTTTCACGGCACATATAAAAGCATTCCGATGTTCAACGTGTGCCATTTATTTTTGCTTAAGGCGGCGAAACACGAGATACAAAAACCCTCAGTTTGTCGCGCAACATTGTTTCGTTGCAAGTTTTTGTCGATGTTTCCCGTTTTTCACCTTGCGTGATCAACTTGTCGCGCAACAAAAAACATTTGTTGCGAGTTGAAAGAAGTTGTTGTGAAAAGTAGAGCGCGGGTCTACTTTGAGCAACAAGTTTTGGCCTTGTTGCTCGTTTTTCATCAAACTCACAACTTGTCGCGCAACAAATCTGCTCGTGCCCTAGCAAATCAACCAATCAGCGCGCCGCATTTCTTCAACCCGCAACAAATGTTTTTGTTGCCGTTCAAGTTGATCACGCAAGGTGAAAAACGGGAAACATCGACGAAAACTTGCAACGAAACATTGTTGCGCGACAAGTTGAGGGTTTTTGTATCTCGTATTTCGCCGCCTTTAGGTTTTTCAACGTCATCATCAACACCGTGTTTACATTATTTGCTGTCTCTACTTAAAGTTTTCATGAACTATTATTTGGTTCATTTATCGGAACTCTGTAACGATCCAAGTTGGAGCAAGATGATAAGGAAGACCTCGACTACACAGCATTAAAATTCTTTTTATAAAATAAACTTTCCGAAAAGTTTACCGAAATTAAATCGTCTTTCTTGATTAGTTAGCCCGAAAACAAGCTCACGTTCGGGGAGCGAGGACTACTCAGACTCGTGCTCGCTTCCAGTCACCCACCTCGGCTCTTCGCAGCTCTCGCGAGATCATTGAACATCTTTAAATGCAGAGGTATACACATGACACATGACTTTTTCTATTAATCGAAGTGTCCATAATCCGAACGGCAAAAGCTGGTTGCGCCGTAAGTTTACTAGCATAGCTCACTGCCGCTTTGCAATTAATGTTAAACATGACAAAGTTGAGAAAACAACCAGCCACTGTTGGACCAAGATTTTAACTTTCACAATACTCTGATGGCAACATTATATTATGCGTATTGCTTGACAAATTTAAAGCTATTTGTTTTTCAGTAGTTTCCAAACAGAGCTAATGAATTGACACAGTACTTAGTGATCACGAAGGTTCACTGAAGCATTTACTGCGCTAGACATCGGGAATGACAACTAAGTGAGTGGCAATAGCGCACGTTTGGAATTTCCAACTTACCGTGCTCAGTTCAGAGTCGCACCGTGTTCAACGTTGACCAGTTTAACGCCAACTGCTGGATGCTAGTTCAAGCTCTGTGTCAACCACGAACCATTGACTTCCGAAGACTATCCACTAATGCAAATAAAATTGCACAAGCTGTTAAATAACTACACCAAGTTTCAGGTCAATAAGGTTATGTCTTAAAACCCATTGTTTTGGTGTCGCACGTTTTCTTTATATTTCCGGAGTGCAGTGACAATTAATCAAGCACCGGTCAGTTGGACACTCTGAGGTGGGTATTTTTTGAATTCAACCTCGTTCCCAGGGTCCTCTCATCTTACCGCCCCCTGAGGCGAGCGAGGAGAGACCCTGGCACACGCTGGTCACGTGTCTCCAAGAATCTTGGAGATGACAATTAACTTATTGAAGGGAAGGGTGGTCTAGTATTAATTTTGTCTATGCTTAACCTTCGGGAGTGCGGGATGTGGTTGTCACCAAAATAAACCAGGAGCGATATGATGCTCTTATTCTGCAAATGCCGGCGAAAACCTCATCCATCATCTGATAAAGGAATATCAAAGTTGCTGTAGGTTGTGTGGTTCAATTAAGGACGTTACATATTGTAAAAATCTCCTCAACAAGGCGAATGAAGAATTGCACGCTACGGCCCAGGCTGTGTATGGAAGATCTTCGACTCATCTGATCATTTCCTCGGAATGAATTAAAACCAGGTCTACTGTGTAAGTTGTGAACGGCGATAAAACAGTTTTAGAGTAATCAGGGGAGCAATGAAAGCCAAAGTTACTTCGAGAGGAGCGAAAGGGTGAAAAGATTTATTGGTGTCACAGCGCCGTCGGCGGTCCCCTAACTTTGCAAAGATCGAACGACTCTTTGCGGTCTGCATTTCGCTGTGCTTTCTCATATCAAAAAGACGAAATTTTGAGTTTTGCGTTTGCAAAAAAATTGAAAATTTTGTAATCACCAATTTTTTGTTTTCGCAATCCTGTTCGCACATGATGATGCGAAATTTTTTTAGTGACAAGATGTCTTGAAATGTGTGTTGGTGTCTGTTTCGCGCGCAGTTTCCGGTCGAATTTGTGAATGAAAAATGCTCCCCCGAAATGTTTTCATGGCACTTTATTGCTTTTTGCTTTTCATACAGAACCTGTTATTGCTATATCAACAAGTAATTATAGTTTTGGTTGCTAGGATTCGCCTGTTATTCATTTTGGAGGTTTTAATTCATCAGAGAAGACGCCGCCATCGCCGTCGTTTTCACCCGCACTGGATATTTCCTCGCCCTGCAGAATCTTGGTTCGAAATCCATCTGCACCTGTCCAGTGCCATTTTCCTGAGATCTTGTTCCGTAGAAATATGCGAATGGGTAGAGAGTGATTTGATGGTTTAACTGATACTCTAATATGTTCAGTGAGAGAACACTCGCGGGAAGTCATACGGTCACGTTCGCTTCGTAAATAATTATGCTGCAAAATTTGACGACCCAATGACGGATGGATGTCAAGGAACAAAGGATTTTCTCGCCTGACAAAATTTTTACAGCCTCCAAAGCTAGTCGACGGAATCTTTGAAGTTTCGTGGCGCTTGCAAAAATTTTGGTGGGTGCAAAAAATCGTTCGCACTAGAAATGGCTTCGCGTTGACAGATTTTTTTGCAAACCAAACAAAATTTCGCGTAGTGCGAACAGGGCCTTTGACTACTTTGTTTAGGCTCGCCATTCTATTGCAACATATGTTTTGAGGTTTTTAGTGTTGGTTCTCCAAGGACAAAGATTAAGATGTTCCGTGAAAATAATGCTTACTTTGATTCGATGTTGTGACGCTGGGACCGGATATTTGATTGGAACTGAAGGCACTGTGTGTTGCTTCTTGATCACGGATATTATATTCTTCCAACCAGCTTTTCTTCAGAGACTGCCGTAGCTTTACTCGAGAAAGCTATACAATTTTCTAGAAACATTGTTATGTTTTTTGCAACAATCTGAATATTCGAAATTTCATCCTGAAGGCTAAGTACTGCTAAACATCGCGGGTAATGTCAGTCGCAGCAGAGCGCGATACTTTGACAAAGCTCAACGCGACAAATTGCCTGATTACAGAGGACCCCTCCCTGATGTTCTCAATTGTCAAAGCGGCACGTGACCAGCGTGTGCCAGGGTCTCTCCTCGCTCGCCTCAGGGGGCGGTAAGATGAGAGACCCCTGGGAACGAGGTTGGTTTTTGATATTTTAAAAAAGCCATTAATAAGATCTTTCAATTAGATTTGATCTTATTCAGATAATAGCCTTGCTATCGGCCTGCGTTCCCGCTGAGCATTCATCCCTGCAGCGCTCCGGGTGAATGTGTTCACCATTGTTAAGAAATTAAAGAAAAGCAATTTACGACATTTACTCTCGGAAACAGTTCTGTCAACTTTGTCCAGCACTTGTCTAAGCATTTGTTTATGTTATCAGAAGCTAATCACCTAGGTTATTAAATAAGAAGCTTGCTTTCCAAAAGACTGCAAGTTAATTAAGTGTCACTTTTTGTGGGTCTCCTTAAATTGAGCAGAGATAATTTGCCAAGAACTAACTTTTATGAAGGCGGAGTACTCAACGCCAGCCAATCATAACATACGAACATGATAATAATTTTTTTAATTTTTTCATTGTTTATCATTGTAAAATCTATTTTTCCAGTACAATGTCGACATGTTACGAGATTGTCTAAACAACACATTAATACCTAACATTACAAACTGTTTAAAATCATAGCTTCCTTTAATTTTTACTCTTAATGTAACATGTTTTTTTGAAGTTTATAAATTTATCTTTATCTTTCCGCTTAATGCGTTCTAAGCCTAGAGTTTTGACAAGGTAATTTGCTTTTGGCAAATTAATTACAACACAAATTGCAATGCTTCCCCGTTATTGGTGACTTAGGCGTTTTTTCTTAGTTCGAGCAAAGCGTTTTTTTTACTGCCTTTGGAACTTTTCTCTTTTACCGACTGTTTTGATTGTTGAAAAAACCACAACTGAGCACTCATATTATAAAGTTGAAGTGCTGTTTGTTTGTTTTTCTATCGTCGCTCTTCGTGATCTTCCAGGATAGGTTAAACTAAAAGTATTCACTGAAGAGGAGGTGACGGTGTGATTAAACAAGCTGAATCGTGGGATAGGGTCCAAACACGGATAAAAAAGTTCGCGTTACTTTGTTTATACCAGGACTGTAATAGCTAAACTAAGATATCGGGTGTATATCTATTTCGGAAATCAAGCGATCCGGTTAGGGACGCGCAGTCACCATACCATTTCTCGTATAATTAACCCTATCACGTTGGCGTCGAACACCGTGTCTTTCTACGTATACAATAATGCATACAAGCTCAGTATAAAGAGGTCAGCCTATCGGTCAGCTTATTTGTTTAGAATTAGTCTTCCACTTTTCCAAATGTTTGCCGCAATGCTTCCACGGAGCTTCGTCGACTTTCACAAAAGTTAACGACAGTTTCAAGGTAACTGACATATTTGAACATATTCTTATTGCCGCTTTGTTGCTAGACGGTCGGTTTGATAGTGTCGCTGGAAAGTCGGGGGTTATACCTTCTTGAGCAAAGCTTTTAGTGATACCTTTAGCTTTTAATGGGCGATAACATGTTGACGCCTTAATTACCGCTTCAGGCAAAATAGATCAAACTTGTGGCGCGACAATAAAGTCGATTTAAAACTGTTATTAATCTGCGGTGAGTTAATACAAAGATAATGACGTTCATTCACGTAGCATTTCAGTTCTTATTCAAACAGTGACGATATATTTGTTTGTCCATTAAGCCTTTGTGCAGTTACTGCGGGTTCTTGAACAAGTAAATTTTTGTTGTGCTTAGACTCAACAAAGGTCCGCCATCTTCGGTTTCCCAGGACGTCGGAAAATAAACTCTTATTAAATTGGCGGAATAGTTATCGAAATGTTTACACAATACGCTCAAGAATTGTATAACAGAAAATGTTGTATCCATTCAAAAGCTGATTTTCGGCTTAAACTGCAAAAAGGCGTTAGAGCTGGCATTAAGCATGACTTAGAGAGAAACAGTTGTCAAATCAAAACGTCCATCAATTGGTCCCTTTCTCGACCGGGAACCAGTGATGTTCTTAGCGTCAAAAGATAGGACGTGCGAGCTTGGAGCCTTTACATGACATTTTGAAGTCCTGTCTCGAGTATTTTCGCACTTCAGTTCGGTCGAAATTAGCATGGTTTCTTTTTCCCCAAAGATCATCCCATATCGCAGAATATTGATGGCTGTACCCACATGATAATATCATTCTGTTATTCAATAATTAAAATTACACAAAGCTAATCTGCTAATCTTCCGCAAATAGGTAAACTGAGAAGCTTATACACGTTGGTTCACTATTATTTTATAAAACAAGACAGCAGCTTCGATTCATGAACAGACCAATATCACGTCACCGGTAATCGTACTTATGAGGCGACGTGCGTGACAAGCCAAGAACGTTTACAAGGTTCCGGTGCTCAACTTTTAAGCACCCACGTGTACACGGGCTAACATTTGCATAAAAAACGAGCAATCCCCTGTCTGACTCGAATGTAAAAAAAAAACATTTCCATTACTAGTTCTAGCCTCCGATTTGAAACGCAGGTGTTATGGAAGCCAATGAGCTACTGAACTGAATCATGAAGCTGATCATCTATATAAGTGCTGTACTCAAACTGACTTCGCTTCTGTGCACAGAGAAAACCGTCTGAGTTACTCGTAGCATAGGTCACTGATTTTTAAAGGATGTCAACAGCCATTCTCGAACCCTCATTTTTCAAACCTCTCGATAACTCGAACCTAAAGACGTTTCTCTCTCCCCTGTCGAACACTGTGATTTTACCCCGACAAGTTCTCGAACTTTCCGCCGTTTTTTCGTTTCCCTTGGAGGTTCGAAAAAACCGGACTACAGTAGTCCCTCTTTCGCTTAGACCGTCGAGCAAGATCGATCTCGCGCTGCCATATTTTTCCGGGGGTTTTCTTTCGCGTCTCGCTCGACGGACTAAGCAAAAGAGGGACTGCTCGTAGTCCACTGTCTGACTTACCATGTAAATATTGCTAATGTAGTCGGACTGGTTGAAACTTAATATAAGCTTTCAACAATCTTTGTGGTGATCTTTATGACGGCTTTAGATAATGAAAGATGTATCTTCTAAGCAATTAATAGCTCCTCAAGTGACGGTCCACTCAGTCTGTGAGTGCTTTCTCATTATCATTATCTGTGTCACGCCCTTCAGATGACACGGATAATTGAGCACTTAACGATGATTGTTTGTTTTGGCATCTTGACATTACAGGCGTCGATAGATCTTAGCAGTCGGCGAGCGAAGGAGTGATGTTGTGCGCGGCCTACTTCAAATCATTAGTAATTGTGTAAACAAACTGAAATTGAACGCAAAGAAACTGATGATAAGCCTCAAGGTACAGTGTTAACCGATTACCCCTTTTTAAGATCATCAATCTTTTGCGACTCTAGGGAGGCACAAAATAAAACAGCAAGCGCCTTTTAGAGCTTAATTAGACAATTGCCCTAAGGCATTTTTTTTTTCTTGTACGAGTTGCATTCCGATGTACAACGCGTGTGATTATTTTTGCTTGGGTTTTTCAACATCATCAACACCGTGTTTACATTATACGTGTAATCAAAGTATTCATGAACTATCATTTGGTTTATTTATTGGAACCCTGCAATGATCCAAGTTGGAGCAAGATGATAAGGAACACTGCATGCTGCATTAAAATTCTCTTCATATAATAAACTTCCCGAAAAGTTAACCGAAATTAAATCGAAATCAATCGCCATTCTTGATTAATTAGCCTGAAAACAAGCTTACTTTTGGGAAGCTGGACTACGCGGACTCGTACTCGCTTCCATTCATGATCACCGACTCGCTCTTCGCCGCTCGCGTGATTTTTAAACATCGCGTGAGAGGTATACATATGACAAATATTTGCGTAAACTTTAAGTAATCCCTGCTTTGTAATGAACCATAACTGTTTTTCAATTAATCGAAGTTTCCATAAGCTGGTCGCGTAGTAAGTTTACTAGCATAGCTCCGGCTGCCGCTTTGAAAACCTAATGTTAAATATGATAAAGTTGAGAAAATTACCGCTGTTGAACCATGCAGATTTTAACTTTCATAATACTCTGATAGCAACATTATATTACGCGTACTGCTTGACAAATTCAGTTAAAGCTATTTGTTTTTCAGTACTTTCCAAACAGCACAGTACCTAGCGATTACAAAGGTTCACTAAAGGATTTACTGCGCTAGACATTTAAAAGGAATGGCAACTAAGTGAATGGAAACACCGCTCGTTTGGAATTTCCAAGCTTACCTCGTACCGTGTTCAATGTTGACCCAACTGCCAGATGTTAGTTCAAGATTTTGTGTCAACCACAAACTATTGACTTCCAAAGACGATCCACTTTTGCAAACAAAATAGGAAAAACTGCCAGTCAAACAACTGAGCGTTTGCAATAAATGATCTCACTGAGTGTCAAGTTAATAATATTAATATTGTTATGTTATTGATTTGGTGTCGCACGTTAATTTGCCTTCAGTTATTTCTGGAGTACTCAGCAGTGACTCTCACCCTGTTTGTTATTATCTGCTTCCATTTCTTTTGTTTTGTGTTTTTAAAATATCAGACGAGTTAAGATAATTGACAATGATTACGTTTTTAAGCTAGTGGCGATTAATCAACACCTGTCAGTGGGACACTCCAAGGTGGTCTTTAATATTTTTCGAAAAATCCAGTAATAAGATCGTTCAAATTAGATTTGATTTATTTCCTATCTGTCTCAGATAATGTTCTTTCCTAGATCCTCTCTTGAAATGAGAAGCCTTTTACAAAGATTCCTCATACATGTATTTAAAGCTAAGTGTTTTAGCTAATCCTGCAAGGCCAATGCGCGTGAATATAATCCTTTTTGTCTGGGAGAGGTACACTTAGTGAGTTTTTTTAAGCCAACGATAGGAGATAACACTTTTGACCCTTGACTCGGGGAATTCATTTGAGTTGTCAAAACTCCGACCACAACGAGATCGTCTCAATAGCAGATCAACGATTACCGGAAAACTCAAACCATTTATTTTTATACACTGAATCTAATCAGGAAATAGTTTTGAATGTTCAGTTTAATTTAATCCTCTAATTGCGTTTAAAGCTCAGGTTTTTTAAAACCTTACATGAAGATAACATAAGCTAACATAACTGAAATTAACAACATGTCTTGTGCCTCCACTGCACGGCAAAACTTGCGACTGTCCCCCGCATTTGGCGACTTAAGCGTGATACCGGCTACTGGGCTTGCATTTGTCAAATGTCGGAGAAAGTGGCTTTCCTGCCTTTTGTGTTCAGTTTACCGACTGTTTTGACCGAGAACAAAACCGTGGCTTGAACTTACTTCTTTGAAGGCGGGAGTACTCAACGCTAGCCAATCATAATATACATGATAATATTGTTTTTTTTTTTCATAACATACGCCCACCAAATGCTTATCACTGTAAAACCTGTTATCGCAGTACAAGGTCAACTACGAGATCGTCTAAATAACAGATTAATACCTGACATAAAAAAAAAAAAAAAAAACATTTCAGGGCCGTACCTAGGATTTTTTGTCTGCGGGGGCAAACTCCACAAACCTTCACAGGGATCTCCCGTATACAGACAGGGTTTCTAGTCGGACGTTTTGTTTTCACCCCTATTAGTTTTCCTGGCGGGGGCAACTGCCCCCCCTGCTCCCACGCTATGTACGGCCCTGCATTTACAATCATAGCCTCCTTTAATTTATACTCTTAATGTGACAAATTGTTTTGAAGTTTTCATTTTATTTTTTTCTCCGCTTAATGCGTTTTAAGCCCAGAGTTTCAAAAAACAACTTAAGCTTACATAACTGGGATTGACATGGTAACTTATGTTTGGCAAGTTACAGCACAAAATTGCAACTCCTCGCCGTTTTTGGTGACTTAGCCAAGATGATTTCTTAGCTTTTGTTTTTCTTACTTCGAGCAAAGTGTGTTTTCACTGTTTTTGGGTCTTTTGTCTTTTACCGACTGTTTGACTGAGGAAGAAAAAAAACGAAAAAATGTTTAAAGTTGGAGTGTTCAACGCAAGACAATCATAACATACACCCACCCAATCATATGATCATCCAAGGGTAGCCGGAAAAATGAGCTAGTATCGTGCATAAAACAGTTGCATTTTGTTCGGTAACTTGCCAGAGATGCGATCGAATTCTATTAACTTCTATGCCGCCTACGCTAAAGAACATCTCTTACGCTAGTTCCTGCTCTCCCAACTATCCGCGTGCATCCCAAATTGGATGGACGCACGTTAGACATTGTCCATTCCTTAAATGGCCTTCACTCAGGGCCGGGTTGTTCGAAAGCCGGTTAACGTTAACCCAGGGTTAAACGTTAACTGAATGAGCATTACGTTTTCTTATTTAAAAATGTTTTTCGCCTCTAACGTTTGGTGTAGCTTGAGATTACTACAGATCAAAACTGAGGGCTTAACACCTCACCAAAAAGTTACAAAGACTGAAATCAAAATTCTCGCTAACCCCGGGTTAGCTTAATCGGGCTTTGAACCGGAACAGCACTGTTCAATACATACGATCCCCCGGCTACTTTTCAGGTCTGTGTTTCCATACCGTCCTTGTGAAGACTACCTCTTCGGAAGCAGGTATACAAAAATATTACTGAGAGGCATGTATTTGCTTGTTAATTACCTGGTCGTTTCAAACTGCTCCATTGGATTTTTGAACGTTTCAAGTTCTCCTCATGTGGGGACTCTCTTAACTCGACTTTGACTCCTTACAGGGACTGCATGAATTCCAGAAGCATGCAGGAGTACATTTTTGTTATAAATTAACAGCGAGACATTTTTCACGCTGAAAAGTCGAAATTTCACTGACTATGACGTAAGCCTGAACCATCTCTATGAACCATCTATTTCTTTCACAAAGTATTAGCCAATCAGAGCGCGGCTAGCATGTACAGTAGCTATG
>JAHPZR010037178.1:0-39719 GCA_019787425.1 Platygyra sinensis
GATACAATCAATGAAATTCGGGAACAACATTCCAAACGTAACAGCTTGTGGACCGGGAGGGCCTTCGCTAAGTTTGCTGGATGCCTTAATTTCACGCTTCAGTTAGTCCAAAGGTGCTGCCGGAAGCGAGTGTTTCCTTTTGCCATAAAGTTCTTAGTGAAAGGACTTGATGTTCATTCGGAGGTTCTCGCTATAAAAGCCCGGATAAAATTCAAACGTGGTAGGAGTCCTAGTGATTTCCTCAAACAAACAGTCTGACGACTACATCATGTTCGAAAGAACTGCCTTGGAAATTCGTGTTTAGTTTGCAAGAGAATGAATAGAGACTAGAGTTAACGAAGACAGAGAAAAGAATCAAGAAACTAATTAAAAGTCCGTAGATCTCAAAGTGTGTCATCTTGTTGGTTTACCCATGTAATGTCGTCAATTTAGGGTGCAGTTTCTTAGAGAAAATATAAGATTGGATTCTTAAATCCGAAATATGCGAAAACAGATTTTGCGTTTCTTTTGTAAACAGATTAATCCAAGATCACTCGGATCATAGTGCGTCAAAGAAACCGAAGAATCCACTCTGGGCGAGGATTTTTCGGTTCTTTTGATGTACCATGATCCAACTGATCTTGGATTAATGGGTTTAGAAAAGAAACACCAAATCTGTTTTTTGGATTTTAGAATCCAGACTTGGATTTTCTTTAAGAACACACCTAACTTGACAACATTACCTGGTGAAACACACACCTACTCATAACCTATTTTAGTGCCCCGTCGTTTCGTAATAAGTAATCTTATACCGAGTTGACTTATTTGGTAATTTTAACTCTAAACCCCCAAAAAATAAACCCAGTTAGGGACTGGTCAAAAAGTATTGGGGGGGGGGGGTGTGGGCCGGAGCAGAGAGGGGGTGGGTCATCAGTTTTTGAAACCCTTGGTAAGGGTGGGTCATTCAATTTTCAGCTCCCCTTTAGGGGTGGGTCATCCTGTTTTTTTTCGGGGGGGGGGGGGGGGAATTGGCACACATTTGACACGGATAGACAAACAAAGGTAACTTCTTCCAAACAATTAAAGCAAGTGACATACTCAAACACCAATCCACGGTCTGGCATGCGCACAGCCATATCACCCAGGCAGTGGCACCCATGGACAGCTGTTTCTGCCTTGTTAGGCCTCATCAGTATGGCATAGCCGATAGGCAGAAATAGGACTAAGAGCCCTATGTAGTCTGCCCTTTACTGCCAAGACGGATGCAAAGCACCCCTTTATTAAAGCCCCAGCGCCACACTATGCGTAAGGCACTTGGCAGACCGTGGGTTGGTATTCAAGTATGTCACTTGCTTTTATTGTTTGTTACAAAGGACAAAAACTTTTCGAGCTGTATTTGAAAAAAGGAAACTTGGCTGGTGTACAATAGAGATGACAATTTATGTATTGTAAAATATGTACAAAAGCTAACGGATTGTGCAGGGAGTCGCAGGGCAGAAATATTTAAAATACTGCACTCGGTTGACAAACTGGTATTCAGGAACACCAAATGGCCAACTTGTGTCTACATCATTAAAAATATGACGCAAACAGTGGTGATATATTTTTAATTAAGCTACGAAGGCCGAAGAGTTGCTATGATATTGTGTCTACATACTACTTGTCCCCAAGGGTACGGAACACATGCACAAAGATCTGGCAGTTGTCTGGCTATATTACTCCCAGGACTCGCTACAGCCGTTTTCTAGATGGATCACTGCTCTACATGCCTTGAGGCCTAGTGTGAAAAGTAAAAGGTCAAGTTTTCTTTTAATAGTAGAGTTTACAGTCATGACTTAAAGTTGCAAGGGTAATGGAAAACAATATTATTTTTCATTGATTTTGTATTATTATTAAGAAAGAAATCTAAAACGTAAATAATACCACAATTTCATCCACAAAAAGTTATTTTGTCGGATTATGCAACCAAAAATGTCATGTCTTATAGGGGGTGGGTCACGTGATTTTCAACCTTCATTTAGGGGTGGGTCACTCCGTTTTGTGCCAAATGGAAGGGGTGGGTCATGTGTTTTCTGACCACCACATTTTGAAATGCTCCGGCCCACCCCCCCTGTACTTTTTGACCAGTCCCTTAACTCTTTAAATGCTGCCACCACCGTATACTATTATACAATATAATTTCTTAAACTTCAGCTCACAGATTAAACAGACTTCATCATGTTATGTTCTGAGTTCCTTCCTTTTAACTCAGGGGCCTGTATTTTCTAGAAAAAAAATCATTCTTCGCATTTTTCTGCGCTTCACTGATTAAGTAGTCTTAAACGTCTTAAAAAAAACACCAAGTTAAAAAAAGAAAAAGAGGGTGTCCCGAAGGGTGTCCAGAAGGGTGTTCAGAATGGTGTCCAGAAGGGTGTCCAGAAGGGGGTCCAGAAGGGAGTCAAAAAGGGGGTCTAGAAGGGGATCCAAAAGGGGTCCAGGAAGACTCCAGAAGGGGTCCAAATGGGGGTCTTTCGGGGGGGTCCAGATTAGAAGGGGAGGGGTGGGGTTGTCTAGGTTTTGTACCGACCTGAGAAATCGCTCCGTTTGACTTTCACAAACATTAGCGTGAATATCAACTGGTGTAGGCCATTATTTTGCTTTTTATCAAAAATTGCCACTAAAATTCTTAAATTGGGTGGGAATTAAAAACCACTCGATGAATTTATTTATACTTTGCTCTCAATAAGATTAATCCATATTTAACGTAATACCGGAGTCTCAACTAAATTAACAGTGTTTGTGGCGGCCCATCTTGGATTTGGAAAACAATAGAGTCTATTGTTCTCGAAACAATAGCCTATTGTCTTTCTCGGCTCCTGATTGGTTACGGCCCCTATGAGCCAGGTATACTAGTGTAATCGAACAAAATGGAATATTTTATTTATTGTGAATGATCTTGATCGTTCGGTAATCGATCATTTGACTGATAAGCTCGATATTCGTGTCCGGCAGGCAAACGATAGTTTGATTTCTTATAGTAAAGTACAGTTCAGTATAGTATAGTATAGTAAAGAAAATTGAAGTAAGCAAATCAACTCCGTCTTATCTAATCTAACAAAATCGAGCTCGATCAAATGATTTGTGTTATTGTTCAGTAATCAAACCAGCAAAATCGAATATTTTATTTACAGTGAATGATTTTGATCGTTTGGTAACCAAACAGTCGACTGAGCTCGATATTCGACCATTCGCCACCCGAACGGTTGGTGTTAGCTTGGGCTCAGTTGATAATGGAACAATTCGATTGAATTTGCCGCGATCAAATCGACTACCAGAACATCTATGTTAGCTGGTGTTTGGGTTCGCTTTCGACGTAACGAAAAATAATTAGCCGCCAAAAACTGTTTCAATTTAGTTGAGACTCCGGTATTACGTTAAATATGGATTAATCTTATTGAGAGCAAAGTATAAATAAATTCATCGAGTGGTTTTTAATTCCCACCCAATTTAAGAATTTTAGTGGCAATTTTTGATAAAAAGCAAAATAATGGCCTACACCAGTTGATATTCACGCTAATGTTTGTGAAAGTCAAACGGAGCGATTTCTCAGGTCGGTACAAAACCTAGACAACCCCACCCCTCCCCTTCTAATCTGGACCCCCCCGAAAGACCCCCATTTGGACCCCTTCTGGAGTCTTCCTGGACCCCTTTTGGATCCCCTTCTAGACCCCCTTTTTGACTCCCTTCTGGACCCCCTTCTGGACACCCTTCTGGACACCATTCTGAACACCCTTCTGGACACCCTTCGGGACACCCTCTTTTTCTTTTTTTAACTTGGTGTTTTTTTTAAGACGTTTAAGACTACTTAATCAGTGAAGCGCAGAAAAATGCGAAGAATGATTTTTTTTCTAGAAAATACAGGCCCCTGAGTTAAAAGGAAGGAACTCAGAACATAACATGATGAAGTCTGTTTAATCTGTGAGCTGAAGTTTAAGAAATTATATTGTATAATAGTATACGGTGGTGGCAGCATTTAAAGAGTTAAGGGACTGGTCAAAAAGTACAGGGGGGGTGGGCCGGAGCATTTCAAAATGTGGTGGTCAGAAAACACATGACCCACCCCTTCCATTTGGCACAAAACGGAGTGACCCACCCCTAAATGAAGGTTGAAAATCACGTGACCCACCCCCTATAAGACATGACATTTTTGGTTGCATAATCCGACAAAATAACTTTTTGTGGATGAAATTGTGGTATTATTTACGTTTTAGATTTCTTTCTTAATAATAATACAAAATCAATGAAAAATAATATTGTTTTCCATTACCCTTGCAACTTTAAGTCATGACTGTAAACTCTACTATTAAAAGAAAACTTGACCTTTTACTTTTCACACTAGGCCTCAAGGCATGTAGAGCAGTGATCCATCTAGAAAACGGCTGTAGCGAGTCCTGGGAGTAATATAGCCAGACAACTGCCAGATCTTTGTGCATGTGTTCCGTACCCTTGGGGACAAGTAGTATGTAGACACAATATCATAGCAACTCTTCGGCCTTCGTAGCTTAATTAAAAATATATCACCACTGTTTGCGTCATATTTTTAATGATGTAGACACAAGTTGGCCATTTGGTGTTCCTGAATACCAGTTTGTCAACCGAGTGCAGTATTTTAAATATTTCTGCCCTGCGACTCCCTGCACAATCCGTTAGCTTTTGTACATATTTTACAATACATAAATTGTCATCTCTATTGTACACCAGCCAAGTTTCCTTTTTTCAAATACAGCTCGAAAAGTTTTTGTCCTTTGTAACAAACAATAAAAGCAAGTGACATACTTGAATACCAACCCACGGTCTGCCAAGTGCCTTACGCATAGTGTGGCGCTGGGGCTTTAATAAAGGGGTGCTTTGCATCCGTCTTGGCAGTAAAGGGCAGACTACATAGGGCTCTTAGTCCTATTTCTGCCTATCTGCTATGCCATACTGATGAGGCCTAACAAGGCAGAAACAGCTGTCCATGGGTGCCACTGCCTGGGTGATATGGCTGTGCGCATGCCAGACCGTGGATTGGTGTTTGAGTATGTCACTTGCTTTAATTGTTTGGAAGAAGTTACCTTTGTTGTCTATCCGTGTCAAATGTGTGCCAATTCCCCCCCCCCCCCGAAAAAAAACAGGATGACCCACCCCTAAAGGGGAGCTGAAAATTGAATGACCCACCCCTTACCAAGGGTTCAAAAACTGATGACCCACCCCCTCTCTGCTCCGGCCCACACCCCCCCCCCCCAATACTTTTTGACCAGTCCCTAACTGGGTTTATTTTTTGGGGGTTTAGAGTTAAAATTACCAAATAAGTCAACTCGGTATAAGATTACTTATTACGAAACGACGGGGCACTAAAATAGGTTATGAAGTAGGTGTTGTTTCACCCAGGTAATGTTGTCAAGTTAGGGTGTGTTTCTTAAAGAAAATCCAAGTCTGGATTCTAAAATCCAAAAACAGATTTGGTGTTTCTTTTCTAAACCCATTAATCCAAGATCAGTTGGATCATGGTACATCAAAAGAACCGAAAAATCCTCGCCCAGAGTGGATTCTTCGGTTTCTTTGACGCACTATGATCCGAGTGATCTTGGATTAATCTGTTTACAAAAGAAACGCAAAATCTGTTTTCGCATTATTTCGGATTTAAGAATCCAATCTTATATTTTCTCTAAGAAATGCACCCTAAATTGACGACATTACATGGGTAAACCAACAAGATGACACACTTTGAGATCTACGGACTTTTAATTAGTTTCTTGATTCTTTTCTCTGTCTTCGTTAACTCTAGTCTCTATTCATTCTCTTGCAAACTAAACACGAATTTCCAAGGCAGTTCTTTCGAACATGATGTAGTCGTCAGACTGTTTGTTTGAGGAAATCACTAGGACTCCTACCACGTTTGAATTTTTATCCGGGCTTTTATAGCGAGAACCTCCGAATGAACATCAAGTCCTTTCACTAAGAACTTTATGGCAAAAGGAAACACTCGCTTCCGAGCACCTTTGATAATGAAGCGTAAATTAAGGCATCCAGAAATTAGAAATGCTCTCGGTCCACAGCTGTTACGTTTGGAATGTTGTTCACGAATTCATTCATTTATCTGATCTGGATTTCTTGCCATTTGAACGAACTGCCACTTCATTTAACGTGAGTAGTAGGGGAAGTAGTTGACAAATACCGTTTTTTTCCTGGCGCGCTTTTTTGGACGGTTCGCTTTGCTCACCGCCAGAAATCGCTCCAGTAAAAAAAATATTTTTCAACTACTTCCCCTACTACTTAGGGTATTGCAAAACGAAATCTCAATTAGGGATGGGGCTTGTATTTGTAAAATGAGAGGTCACAGAGGCTACAACAATTGTATATGGTTGAAAAATGGAAAGTATGAAACTTGTGGAAAGTCTTGTCGCCATGAATATTGCAAGGTACACAGGTTTAAGATTAGGAACGGAAGGAAAATCCCCCGGCCTTGTATGGTTTGTCATATTGGCGTTAGGAGTGAAATTCAGCTATGTCGTGGCTGTGGGCGAGAAACAGAAAGACACCGTTTTAATAAAAGACAACTGATTGCGAATGAGAAACCCAATTAGAGATAGACACATTCTTTTATAATGGGACGTGGAAGAAAAAGGTAAGTTACACAGAGCCAAAAAAAAATGAAAGGCTTCGAAACGCAGTGTAAGATTTATGAAGACCCGAAACCGAACGTGACGTACGTTACGTATGGCTTGCTTGAGCATTTAAAGGAGCTGAATCCACAACAGGTTGCCAATATTCTTTTGTCAAACGATGACTGGCACGTGAAGACTTCGGCTGGAAACGCATCTGGAATCTGATCATTTTATGCATAAAAAAAGTTCGGCTTACGCCGTAAGCCATAAATAATGCAAGTTCGGCTTATGCCGTAAGCCATTAATAATGCAATTTCAGCTTACGCCGTAAGCCATTAATAATGCAATTTCAGCTTACGCCGTAAGGCAGTAATAATGCAACGTTTTAGCTTACGCGTAAGCCATTGAAATGCACAACATTTCTATTCACAGCGAAATAACTATTTGATTACAGAAAAAGCTTGTCTTAGCGAACGACTTGCCGTCTTTTTACAGAATCAAATCGAGAAAGTCCTTTTCTTGTCATTCTTTAGAGCCGCAAATTCGCGCTGTGTACTCTTCTGAAGCAAATAGCATATGAATTATAATCTTGCTTGTGACATATTATATTGAGCCCATAACAATTAATGACAGCAAACATTCAAGAAATTTAAGAAAACACGAGATGACATTATTTACACGTGAGCCAAGCCCTCAACTACTTCACGTGCAATATCGCGCACGTGTCTCTGCCACTCGGGCGTGAACTATTCATGAGCAAGAAACCTGACTAAGTGAAAACAAACGATCATGTTTTAATTATATGAAAATAAAGCCGTGAATTTTCAAATGTTAATTCAAACCTTCGGTGATGGCATTTATTTTTTTCGATAATCTGCCGCTATCTCGCTGCGAAGGTCTTTTTTGATCTTCTCTACGTCTGGCCGAGGCGACTGGCGAGTCAGTTTAGCCCTAACAGCCTCTTTCAGCACGTTGTACTGAGAATATTCAACCATTATCATCTGAAACTGGCCGTCAGATATTTGGTTGTCTGAAAGAGCCTTCGAAAGCAGCCGATCAACAGTGTCTCGTTTTGCAATGGCGAGGGTAACGATCTCTTGATGTTTCTTTATCTTGGAGTCAAGCTTTTTGCTGGCGATTACCAGCCCTGAAGAAGCAACGGCAAGAGCCCCGCCGACTCCGCCAAGTGGTATTGTGGCAGCCAGACCAACAACAGAAATCGCAGAGCCAAAGTTGGCACTTGAAAATATTGCAGAAAGAACATTGGAGACAGCTGCACTGAAGTTTACAACCTTCTTGGCAAGCTTATATTTTTTTTGCAACCGCTCGATAGTGGCCAACTTCTTTGTTTAAAGCGGCCGAAATTTCATTTATTTTTTCAAACATGAAGTCATGAAGCTGCGGGTACAAATGTGAATCCTCGTAAGGCACAGACGGTAGAACGTTTTGAGACATCTCTATAAAAAGAATTTAATTTATTTCCCATTCGAATTCAATTGGCATTCCCTTGGAGTCAAACAGTTTACCAGCCTCATCTCTGACGCTCAGAGTCATACTGTTTACATGTGAATCTGTCGAACAGTCACGATATGGATGCTGTGGAGAAGAAACATAGTTGACTTTCTCGTAAGGCTTGCCTCTTACATCAAACTTAGCCAAGAGATCGATATCTGACCTTTTGCCGTTGAATAGATTGTTATTTTTGTCAATCATGTCACAGTGAACGAAGCACGATGTTGGTGTTATTATGCGTTTTAATGTTACTAATTTGTTTACATCGAGGCGAATGTTACGCAAATTGGCTAGATTAAGATCAATTTTAATTGGTTTTCGCCCGCGATTTGTGACCAAAAGCTGGCCAAGGGGTGAATAAGTATCTGTGCTTATTTCATATATGTTTTTTGAAAGCTTCCACCAGCGTGTTTGCTATGGTTTCAAGAGTGTAATGTCCCGGGGCCAAATCTGAAGATTTCAATGTGTTGTCAGATTCAACTATTGAGATCTCGTTATCGTTTTTAAGTGTATCCCAAGAGTTGTACAAACTGCAAGACAGCAGTTTAATGAAATTAACTTTGGGTATCGGCTCGTCAAAGTAGATAGTCTCTCCATTTTTTTTGCGCGACAATTGAGAGCACAACCATTTTGAATATAATATATACACATTTAAATGGATCAGATCATGAAGCTCCAAAAATATATGCAAGCGCCAGAGGCAAAAAAGAAATCAAACGCGGCTAAGGACAAGGCTTGGACACAGTTCGTTAACCAGATTCCGAACGCGGATGTGACAAAATTCGTTTCATAGGTTAGCATCGATGATAACAGCAACTTCAGCACTGAAGTGTTTTTTAAAGGAAGCCCTGACCTTTTGCAGAGCGTGTTTGGCTCAGACAGTAAATATTGGAGCCAGCAAATGAGGACCGCTCTCGGGTTGGACGGCGTGTACGGCATCCCTTATCAACTACCGCCGCTGAAAAACAAAACAGCGTTACCAATTCCCGCGATTGATTTTACAGAAAAGGCGCCAGGCATTGCTGAAATTTTTAACAAAGAGAACAAAATTTATGTAACGCCAGACGAATTTTTTGACACAAAATCTCGCGACATATTCAAACAAACTAGGCTAGAGCCCACGACATCGGTTGAATCAAAAACTTGGCTAAGAGGGCCAAACATAAAATACTGGCCACAACAGCTGAACTTCGCGGTGTTTTGTGCTACGCAGGGGTGTGAAATTTCACGCAAAATTTTTGACAGCGGGCTCTCACTTGCACCACAGATAAGAGCGTTTTACCAGTTGCACGTGTATTTCACAACCAGGCGAATTTTGTACCAGCTAGGCGGGATCCAAAACATTAGCGCTCTGCCGGGGACCCCTCATTCAGCCAATTTAACAACCATTATGACGTGGCCTCTTACAAAAGGTTATGCGCCGAGATTGGGGTTGACCCATCGAGCGATTTCCGCTTCACACACGGCAAAAACAACGGCCTTGGTTACGTTTACATTTATGCACAAGGCGCGTCAAAAACAGAATACGAATATCCAGGGTGGAATAAATTGAGTGATGAGGGCGGCAAAGCGCTAAAAGGGGACTTGATTTATTACATTGAGCCAGATGTTTCCACCCCGTATGACTGGTTTGCACCAAAAAAGGCAGCGGGGCTTACGCAGGCGGGTCTTTCTCGAATAAACCAGTCAATCGAGGCGTTTGTTTACTGTATTTTAGGCGCGCAGGTAATGTAAGGAGCAGCAATATTGGAATAGGCGGGAGAGCGAAAGAAGCTCAGACAGAGTTTTTGACACTGATGGAAGACGCCATCAGACAGCCCGACTTGACAAAAAGCGTGCAAAGATACCAGCTCGCAGTAGATTAAGCAAAAGTCCCATTTGTTTGCCCATGGCTTTCAAAGCGTTGGTGATTGTGCTAACAACGGCATCGATTGTGACGTCGGCAGCAATAAAGATCGACGCAACCGTCGAGCAATATTTTTTGAAGATCTCGCGGATCCTTTCTCGGAGAGGCATGGCATCTTCTCTTTCTGCGATCTGAGTTTGAAGCCTCGCGAGCTCCTTGTTTCTATCTGCTACTCTTGCCTCTGCAGCTTCTCTGTCCGAGGGCGTGGTGTTTTCATCTTGAATGATCGCCTGGTCTTCTTCGTTTTGGCGCATGAGCTCGCTTTCTCGCTCATTAAGTTCATCAAGGGGCTTTGTGCTGTTTAGCCTTTCTTCTATTTCGTTTCTTTTTTTTTTCCATTTGGGCGAGCTTTGCTCTTTCTCTGTCAACTTTTGCTTGCGCTTTCTCTTTGCTTTTTGCTTGTTTTTCAAGCGCGGCCACTTCTTTTTTCTTACTTTCAATTTCTGTGTGATAATTTTTTTCCAGTTGCTTAAGCCTATTCAGTTCTGATTCACTTTCAAGATTGCTGCCAAGATCTTCTTGAATGGCATCAATCCGAGCTTGAGTTCTTTCAAGTTGCTGTCTAAGATTTTGCATCTCTTGTGCTTCTTTTTCTCTTTTTTCGGCAAGGACATTTGCCTGTCTTTCCTTTTCTTCAGCTTCTGCCAATCATTGGCGTTGATCTTGGATTGTATCTCGGTCTTCAACAAGTATTTCTTCAGCCCTAGGCCCTAGTTTATTTTTGAAGCTGTCTAAGAAGCTTTTTGTCAAGTCTGACTCATCATCTTTCAAAATCTTGTACTCCTCGCCCTTGGGCCCTACGGCAACAATTTTTCCTAAATCTTTTTTTTCCGGTGCGTCTTCGAACTTTAATAATTTCAAAGTCTACATTGAGAAATTTGCCTTTAACCATGTCCACGGCTTTTTTCATTTTTTGTCTTAATGCGCTTTCTTTTTGCCGATCGGAGATTGAACCAGCCCTTCTTAGGAAAGGGGTTTCCTCATAAGAAGTATCTGGCAGCCCGCTCTGCTCGTGCGTCATCGTTTCAATTTCCTATTGCTCTCCACCGTGATAAGGGGTTGAAGCTGCGTCCGGCTGGAAAGGTTGGGTTCTGTTGACTTCTTGGTTGTGGTCATCATCACCGCCAGCGTTAACTTTATCCATCAATAATTCAAAGTCATCATCTGTAAATCCGCCGCCTTCTGCCATTGCAATATATTTTTCAAAACGAACTTTTCAATTAAAAATATATTTCTGCATTTTTAATACAATGCCTGTGCCAAATAATCTACTACCTACACACAGAGAAAAGATAATGGGGGCCATGAAGGCGCCACGCGCGGTCAAGCGCATCACTTTCAACCCCTCTGAAGCAAACCCCGGCGAGACTTTGTATGTTCACTTGCTCAAGCTGAATGAAAATGACGTCCTCGTGCCTGGCTCGCTGGCTCGGGCGACAAAAAAACTTCTGGAGTTGACACTGAAAATAACTGATCTAGGTTTACAGCAACAAATATCGCATCAATCTCGACCACCAGATCCTGACAGACCACGGAATTTTCTATCCACAAGCCCTGTACAACGGCCTTGTATTTGAAGTTCCTCTCGCACCAGCAACTAAGTGGTCAAAGGATCTGACCCAAGCAAGCTGAAATATAAGCTGAACAACATCCAGCTGCAGTATGAAATGATTAGCAGCAAGAAGCTTGCAGAAGAGGCGACAAGTATTTACAACAGCGGCAAAGAAATCGTCTATGACCACGCGAGCCGCGATAAAATTTACCCGATCGATAAAAGGAAGAGACACGAAAATAAACATCACAGTCAACAGCCAAAGAAGATCCATGAAAGACCTTTTACTCTTGTTTGTAGAGCCTTACACTGGTGGGACAAGAGATTCAGAAAAATTTGTCTTTCCTGACCTGAAGAAAGTCAGAGTGACAATAAACGGCTCGCCTAATATGGTGTACAATAATGGCATTGAAAGCCAGGACATTTGGGAAGAGGTCAGCCGCTTCTTCATGAAAGAAAAACACAAACCGCAGCATATGACACTAAAGTTCTACACCGACAACAAGTTCGGGCTTCTGATTGATCTGCGCTCCATGGCCAGTCAAAAAATGCACGGCAGCGGCACCCGTCTTGTAAACACCACAGACGGCATCCAGCTGGAGATCGATCGAGACGCAAAGGGATCAGGAACAGTGAACTGCCATGTCTTTGCCATCTCTGACTCTCAATTCAACGTTTTGGAAAGACAGTTGAAAGATGTGCAGTACCGAAATGGATCCCTGCAATATACCTTTTAACGCTCTTATCGTTGGCCCGACAAACTCTGGCAAGACGCAGTTTCTCGTAAACCAGCTCTGCGGCACTTTTTGTGGCAAGTTTGATTGCATAGTTTTGAGCTGCCCAACCTTCGAATACAACAGAACGCTGGACCAGTTCGGTGAGAGAGACCCACGGCTGGAGGTCATCATCTGCGATCAGCACATGGTTGAAATCTGGTTTAAAATGGTCAGTTTTGCTTTCGAAGGCACAAACACTCTCATCGTGCTTGATGACTGCGCCGCATCAAAAGATGTAACAGGCCGCACAGGGGAGCTTATCAAGCTCGGATTTTCTGCTCGCCACGCCGGCATCAGTGTGTGGGTGTTGACTCAGCAGCTCTCAAGCATCGCGAAGCCTTTCCGAGAAAACGTGGCAGCAATCGTTCTTTTGTACACTCCCTCGGCTAAGACCACAAAGGCAATCTTCGAAGAATACGCCGGCGAACTTTCTCATAATGAACTAAGGCAAATGATTGCAAGGCTGAAAGAGCGCAAGTTCGCCCATTTAATTTTTTCCCTGCGCCATCCTTTCTGTATTGAACAGAAGTAGCACTAATGCAACATGGAGCAACAGATGCAATTCGAAGAAGCCGAAAAAATATAGAGATGGAGAGAAATGAGCCAGGGCGTCTACAAATATCACGGCATTGACTATCGAGGAGAAAACAGCTATGGCGGACCAATAAGTGTTATCACTCTTGAAAACAACGAAGGTGTGAAGATGTACTACGCGCCCGCGCCTTTGTATTGGGATCTCAAGAATCGCCGATCAGAAACAAACTTCATAAAATATGAAGGGACGCGAGCTTCCGAAAGATGTTATAAGTATTCCGTGTTCAAATTCTCAAAATGAAATTAGCGAAGAAAAAAATAGATAAAAAAAACTTGGAACCCCCTTTGAAAAATCTTGAAAAAAAGATTTTTTTTGGTCAATTGAAATTAAAAACTCAATGAATATCATGGCAGAAGAAAATAATCCATTGTCTGAAGTCATGGCCCTGCTTCAAGCTGAGCCAACAAGTTCACCAGCCCCTGGGCCTGATATTCCAGCTCTCCGTTAGCAGCTTTCGGTCTTGGTTTCCACAGGCAAATGCAAGGAAGCCATCGGCGTGAATCTGACACACGATCAAGAGAAGCGTTTAGAAGACAAAGACGTCATGAAGTACAGCAAAAGATATGAGACATACGTTGGCGCAAAGACAACTGAAACCTTGATTGAAAGCATTCTGTCTTTTTCCGTGAAAGCACTCAGCATGGCAGTCAAAATAAAAGATTCCAGCGCTCTGCAGAATGACTTGAAAAACGATTACATCATCACAAAGAAGCTTTCTGATCTGCCTGGTGGCCTCCCGCTGAGATGTGGCCGTCTGCTCGCACTTGCCAACGCGTTTCTGATCACTGCAAAACATGTTGATTTCAGTTCTGAAGAGACACATCACCCTTCTCGAGATTCAGACGGCTATCCTCTTACTGGGCAAAATGAAGTACCAAATACAAAGCAATCCCCAGTAACTTCTGAATAATTGCTCAACATTTATGACTAATTCTTCAATTAAATATAATTTTGTCAGTAAATGTACATCATGGCTGATTCAGAAGACACGACTCAACAAGTGACTTCAAAAACTCATAGCGTAGAATGGCCATTGTTCTTGTGACATTTACTTGCAGTCTGAAAGGTCTGTTACAACGCTTGTTAATATTCATAGCGCCGAAAAGAAGCTCATTGATTGGTTGCTATGAACGCATGACGATGCTCATTAACCTGATGGAGGCGGCAAACTAAACCAATGAAATCAGTGCACTATTGTGACTCCCTTTGTTTCATTCAGCTTAATTCTCTTTTGTTTCTTACTCTGTATGAAAAGACAAGTTTTCAATTCTCTTTCGTTAAATCGAAGGCGAACCCAAACGTTGGCAGATGCAATCCAATTGTTCGATAATCTAGCCCAAGCTAACACCAATCGTTTGGGTCCCGTACGGTGGATTATCGAGGTCAGTCGAATGTTTGATTACCAAACGATCAAAATCATTCACAGTAAATAAAATATTCGATTTTGTTCGATTACCGGCAAACACTGAATCATCGATTGAGCTCGATTTTGTTAGTAGATTAGATATGCCAGAGTTGATATGTCTTACTTCGTTTCCCAATCCCTGAATTTTTCATGTTTGTATTCATTGCGCGATCTGATCGGCTGTTTAAATGAACCAGTTTTAAAATGCGCGGCAATTGTAAATGATTTTACGACTGAATGGTTTTGGGAATAAGTAATTATTTAGACTTGGCAACCATTGTTATTCAGTCGAAGGCTTAAAACAATAGCTCACTCGCTCACGCACGCCATTTTCAAACTCGAATCCAACCAGCAGTTTTCAAAATTAATAAGATAGTGGTTCCCAATGACCAACTTGTAAACTTTTAACAGATTCTTGCCAAGAGAAGATCAATTTTTCATAAACCGTGCGTAGGTTTTCTAAAATCAGTATACTTTTTTAGAAATTTGCTTTTGAAAACAGCCTCCATACAAAAAAGGCCAGTTTTCCCTTATTTTCAAGTGCAAAAGAACAGCCCTTCCACTTAATCAATCTTTTTTATTTTAGTTTCAAAATATAGTTACAACATTCCTCTTCAAAATGCCGCGCGTAGGTTTTTAGGTTAATCGGTTTTGAAAGTATGAAAGCGAATTTTATCAAGCTACTGGGCCAATTTTCGCCCTTTCTTCTATAATTTGGGGCTTTTCAGAGCGAGTAGTTGCGCTGCGCTGATCATGAATAATTAATGAATCTCACAGCATTCTGCCTTGTGACAACTACAAAGCAGAAAAACCCAAAACGTGTGGCTGCCGGCAAAGCTATCGCTGCAAAAACAAAACAAGCTCGCGAGGCACAGAAAAGGCTTTAGCTGAGGCTCAGATCATCCTTGCAAACAATCAGCTGAAAAACGATGCGCCTGTGGCCGACCCACCACCGTCTGACACTCCAGCAACAACAAAAACGTTCTAACAACAACACAATGGCTGAGTGTCATCAGCCTTTTGGTTTCATTGGCGGGTTTCTACTACAAACGCGAAGAGATCAAAAGCATGTTGACAACCAAAAAAGCGCCTCAGGATGTTGATACTACAGCTCCCGCGCCCCCGCCATCACTTGTTGAAGCCGCGCCAAAAAGAAAAAGTGGTATCCTTGAGATGGATTTAAAATTAATTAACTTTCTTTTTTAATGATAAATGGCGCTGAAATTTAACATTCTTAATGTATTCATCAAAACTGCTGCGGTCAGTGGAATAGGTTTGGTCTGGATAAACTTCACAGTGAAGGCTTTCAAAATGGCCTGGCACATCATTTCTACTTCGCCAGAAGAAGAAAACTTAAAGTCGTCACAGAAGAAATTGTCATGTGTGAAAATTGCCAAGAACGTTTCATTGATGATGGAGAAAAACTAGAATTTGGAAAGTTACTATGCGAGTCTTGCCGCGATTATGAATTGAAAAAATAATTTTTTGCATATATCACAATGACTTTACGTGAAGATGTGGAAACATTGATTGCATTTTCAGCAGTTGGAATTGTCGGTGGATTTGTCGGTATTGTAGTTAGAACGGTTTTTCGAATAATAGCTGATTATGATGAAGAGATCGAAGAATTAAATTCTCGGCTTGAATATTGCAAAAAAAAAATAGTGAATCCGAAAATCATGAATTGAAAAAATGATTTCAAAAATATATCAACATGTCTGACAACAAGCTCGCTGAGAACAAGCTCGTGGAAACAATCTTAGACGCCGCAACTCTGACTGGATTGACTACTGGCATCGGCTGAATTGCAAGAAAGTAAGGGTACATATGAATGTACCCTTACTTGGAATGGGTTTTAGTAGCACTATAATTTACACTTCAGAGTAAATTCTCTGGTTCCACTATTTGAATTGCAAGAAAGGTCGCACAAGAGAACTTCACAGCTGACCCCAGCTCTAACGTCATGAACTATGCCAAGCTCACCACTGTAATGGCTGGCAGCATGGCGCTGAAGAACTATCTCCAAGGACAGAAGATTCTTCCTGAATACGCTTATTAAACATATAATCTTTTTTTTATAAAATGGCCAGCATTGCGATAATGATGGGCGGGGCAATTATCAATGCGGCAGCTTTCACTGACGGCAACTATCTCGCACAATATTTGAGTGGTGGTGGAAAGGCCGCGTTAGCAGAAAAAACGCGTCATGACAAAGCCCTCGAAAAATATCAAGAGGATATGGCAAATTACACGCGCGAGCGCACGCAGCTACTTGACTGGATTGAAACAAACAGAGAAATTAAAGATCAGGCGAAGCAGAACTTCACGAAAACCGATTACGCGTTCAAGCTCTACAACCAGGCGCACCCAGAGTATAAGTTGACGGTGCCTAAAGAGCCAAAGTTCTCAGGCTATTATCAGCCAAGCGATCAGCAAAAACAAGACGAACTTCTTTTTGTTGGTGGTAGTGCAGTCGCGCTTGGTTACGAGGCTTTTCGTTTCCTTTGAACTTTTTTCGGCATATAAATAAATGGATGCCAAGCTTGCCAAAATATACTACAGCAGCCAGAGTCACTCGAAAGGAGTTTCTGCAATCAACAAACTAGCAGAAGCCGCAAAAGTGCCTGAAAATGTTCTCAAGCAGTGGCTCTTCAAGCAGGCTCTCTGCGCCCCAACATGTTCCTCGCCCAAAATTTGATGTGGCGACGCCCAACTCGGTCCACCAAGCGGACCTTCTTTTTCTGCCCCACGACAAACTTCCTCGTGGAAGAAAGATCTACAAATATGCATTGACTGTTGTCGACGTCGCCAGCCGTTACAAAGAAGCAGAGCCTCTGACCTCGAAAGACTCGGCTGAAGTTGCGAAGGCTTTTCAGTCGATTTACCGGTGGAGCCCTTTGACTTGGCCTCAGATGCTGCAAGTTGAACCTGGCCGCGAGTTCATGGGCAGCGTGACCCACGAAGTGGAAAAACACGGAACATACATTCGTCGTGGCCGCACTGAAATTCACAGAGACCAAGCCAATGTAGAGCGTTTCAACCTCACGCTTTCAGAGCGCCTGTTTGGCCATCAGTATGCTGTGGAAATGCTTTTGCCTGAGGGGCAGCGGTCAACTGCGTGGGCCAAAAGGTTCCCCAATGTTGTCAGCGCCCTTAACAATGAGGTGACCAGCCTTATTGGTAAAAAGCCTGCTGTTGCGATCAAAGAAAAAGCGGTCTCCTCAAAACCATCAACAAAATAATCCAGGCCTGTTGGATTAAAAGAACAAAAACTTCCTCCTCTTATCAATATTAGATATTTGTATCAGCCTGGCGAACTTGAAGGCGGTACTAAAAGAGCTACGGACCCTATCTGGTCTTTGAAGGTCTACCAAGTTGTCAAAAATACCACCAAGCCTAATGAGCCGGTTGTCTATTATTTGTCTGACGGCCCCAAGCGCGGCTTTATTCGTGAAGAGCTGTTGGTTGTGCCGCCTAATACACAGCTTCCGCCCGCTCAAGTTATGTGAGACTCGATCGCCTCTGTATGAATGCCCTCTGCTAGCACCCAGCGCTTGTCATAATAAGCGCTCAGACCCAGCTTGTGCTGCTCATATGTGGCCATCTGCTTGCCAACCATACGGAGTCCTCTGTTTTCCGCTCTATCAATACTGCCATTGAGCGCCGCTTTGAAACGCTTCCAAGTGATTTCATTCTCTTTCTTTGACATGCCTTTGGTGCTGAACTTCTTTTTTTTGCCGTTGACAAAGTAACATTTCGAGCATAGCGCGATCATCCCGCTGCCTTCAGATTCCAGTTTGAACGGCCTGGGCGTGCGCCCGCTCCACTTGTCCCAGGCCAGCCACTGCTTCTTAGTCGCCTCAAATTCTGCACGCAGCTCTGGGCGGACGATGTCTTCAAGCTTATCTCCCGAGATAGCCATGTAGTTGCTGTCCGTGTCCATCTGGATCAGCTCAAAGTCGCTGCGATCAACATATCTGTCCAAAAGGTCATAGTAAAACTCGAGCATCCTGAGCTTAGCCAACTGATACACCGCGATCCCTATCTGGAATGGGAGTTTGATAAAGATTCTTGACTTCCGACTTTCTAGCTCATAAGCACGCCCTATCTCGTCCAGGTCTTCAAAGTACGCACTTCTCAGTGCTCTGTCCACCACCAACTTCTCATCTTTCGTGTATATCACACGAGTCTGCCTCTCAAGAGCCTCTATTAGCTTCCCGTAACTGCTGTTTCCCAGTAGCTTAAATATGTCCACCAACAGCGCTTTACTCTTGTCCACGTCTCCAGTTCGCCGCGCCTCTGTCACGTCATCCACAAACGACTTCAGGGCCTTTGTCGCCTGGTAATCGATGGTTTTTTTTTTTTCGATGGTTCGATACACTGCTGTAATTTCTGTACCATGCTTTACGTACCACTGCAGTAGCGGGGCATACAGTAAAAGCTTTTGTGCTGACAAAGCCCCGACCAACTTTTTCCCTTCACCCCTCTTCAGGCCGGTACGATCCATGTAATCTTTCATGTGTTGGAGCACGGCTTCATCGGAAATCTGTTTGTTGAAGAAAAACGGTGGCATTTCTTCAAACTTCATCCACAGCTTTTGCGGGATCTCGATGTCTACCTCCGCGAAGCCAAACCACGTTCCAGCTATCAGGCTACTGATGAGCGTGGCCGCCGCCTCTCTTGGTCTTTCGTAACGCACGACTTTTTCTTTTCCGCACGACATTTCTCTCATCATCGTTGACGGGTATAGCGCGTTGGCGTCGTAGCCAATGATGCGTTTGCATGTTTTCGCCTTTGTGAATCTGTGGGGCCTGATGGGTGTCGCGCCGGCCTCGTGGTGGCGCTTGAAGACAATACTCGGCCCGCCCACCATTGCGTTTTTCAACATGTCATATGCTTCTTTGCAAGGGCTGTACAGATTGGCGCCTCTCTCGATCGTCCCGCGCAAGAGGTAATGCAGGCTCACTCCTGGGAGGCTGACCGCGTCTTTCAAGATGTTGATCCCCTTTTCAGTGTAAGAGGCGCGCATCTTTTCAAGAGCCTCCAGTCCTGGCGCAACGTCTAGGTTATTGTAGTAGCGCAGCCAGTCCGCGAAAGTTTTCATCCCCTTTTCTTTGAATATTTTCTTGCGTTCTTTCAACTCCGAGAGCTTCAGAACAAAACACCCCTTCACCTTTGAATACCAAGCCGGGTAATCTGGCAGCCCGGGGTAGTTCAGCTTTTCTGGGGTATCAAGCCACTCGTATGGCAGCCATGACTTTTGACCTGAACACCGTACGCTTTCACCCAGGCGTCGTAGCTGGTCCCAGGGCCCAGATAGTTGATGATGCCTAAAAAGAGAAAGCCGTCTGTCTTCATAACCATCGTAGGGTTCGCCCTTGTTGCGACCTGAACCTTGCTCGTCGTGTCAGCCAGCAACTCTGCGAAATGTTCTTTGATCAGATTCAAATCGTACCGCCCGCAGTTAAATCCTAGCACTGGTACCTAATCACACCATTCTTGCACAGCTCTGAGTTGCTTTCGTATGAAAAGGTGGATGTGGATGTCCTCCGGCATAGACTCTTGCCTTACCACTGCCCGGATGTTTTTTGCTCGCCTCACCAGCTCTTTCATAAACTTCTGTATCAGTGTTTTGACATCTGGATCCCAAATATGAGTGGGCTCGCCCTCGAGGGTGTCACCAATGCTCACAGAAATTGGAACGTGAATATTTTCGTACGTCAGAGAATCTGTGGCCTCTTTTCTCTTTGTTTTGTCGTGATAAGACTGGAAGTCATAGAAAATAGCGTGCAGATATGTTTTGATCCGCTTTTGTGGGTTTCTTTCATTCGTATTCATGTCGTCGCACTCCCATTTTTCTATCACGCGGTATCCTGCTTCTCGCAGGGCTCTTGTTTGTGCCTCTGTCGCTATGTATAACTCTTCTCTCGTTTTACCGTGAGAATTTTTTTTCCTGTCAGTAAAACATCTACGACATCCATGCCACCAGCATCCGTGGTATTGGAAGATTGTTCCCGATTTCGAGGCATACCCATCCACCGGAGCTCCCAATATCCACCTCTCGCCCCCATGCCCGCACTTGGCGTGATGAATATATATGCCCAGCTGCTTGCCCGTTTTCTCAAGCCAGCTTATTGCTGATTGAGAAGCTTGGCTCTCGTTGTCTCATACGCCGTTAACGGAGCTTTAACATTCTCATTTGGGCAGGCAATAACTGTCCTTCCTTGCGCGCATATTTTGATTTGTCTTTGAAGGCTGCAAGATTGTGTGAAAGGGCCCCGCCAATTATTGCATACATAAGTTTTTGTAAAGTTTGTGATGTCTTTGATTAAGGAGGCTCGAAAGGGTTTTTCGTTGCTATATTGTTTGTGAAACGATGAAAGATTACAAAGAAGGATGTTTAATGGTGTGGGCAAACTATATGTCTCCTTGCAACTCTATTGTTGGGCTATACTTTAAGGGTACTTGTGACGTCATATCAGTTGCCATGGCAACGCACAAGGTCCACAAAAGCGTCCTCTAAATTTCAGTTTTTGTAAATTATCTGAGAAACTAATTCGGTGACCTACCATTTTTATTTCTTTGTTGGAAAGTTTCCTAAATTCTTCAACTTTTCAGACAGTAAGGAAAAAATTTACCTAGTAGAATTAAATATATTTAAAGAAAACACGTTTTATGGCTTACAGAAAATTCCACTAGATAATTTTCCCCGAAACTTTTATATCTGAAGTGCCATCGTGAATGGTGCGTGCATGCAAAAAATCAAGATAGGTCACCGAGCAAACTTTCGAGCTAAAAACAAATGTTTTCCGCAGACTTTATTTCCGGTTCGCGCGATTTTACGCAGCATTAACTTCCGGTGTACTGATTTTAATACTGATTCAGCTGACGCGTGCATCTTAGTTATGGCGTGTGTTGATTGCACGCGCGCGCGCACCTAAAAACCCTTTCGAGCCTCCTTAAAAATGCGTGCCCTTCATAAATTCCAATCGTCATAATGTTTTTCAACTTGTCAGAAGAGTTCTTTCTGAGATGCCAATGAATTTCACCATTTTCTTGCCGTTCGGGCTCGTACGCCTTGATTCCCACCCATTCATGAAGCTGTTTTCCGCTACTCAGATACCCCTCTACCTTGTCCAGTTCGTCAAGAGAAGTTCTTGGGTCTAGGTCTGACTTAAAGAAGCCTTTCGCTAGCTTCTTTGCCGCCTGAGTACAACGATCAGGACGCGCTCCTTGATAAACAGCAACGCAGCGCCAAAGGCACAAGTTATCTCTGAAAGTGTCCAGCGCAAACATTTAACGCCCATGTGCAAGATTGCGCAGCCAGTCTGGCAATGGCCCCGTGCCTAACATAGGTTGGTTGTCAAGCACAGCTTTCACTTCAATGTTTGAGAATTTTATAAACGTCCATTTCGTATTTGGCCGCTCGATGTTATCAAGATTCAATCTGTTATTTTCTTGCTCATTCATCCATCTTTCAGCTTCTGCAAAATTGTTTATCCAAGGAGAGGCTTTTTGCTGTTTATAAAAAAACCATTCTAAGCCCTGTTTTGTTGTTAACAAGAACATAGGCATAATTATAGCGGATGTAAAACGATGTGTTTATGTTTTGTCTCGATTTTGTCATTACTGATGCGGTCTGGTTTGCTCCCAACCTTTTGTCAAAAAACCATCAAATGAAACGCCGGCCTCTCTGGTTTTCCCTCCCCTCTTCTACACCCTCTCGTGTGACATACATCTCGACGATCTCATTCTGAAAGTCAATCACCGGAGGCCTCCTTCCTGGCGCTATTTGTGCGCTCTTAATAAATTTGTTTTTGTGGTGTGAGACATACATTGCTCTCTTGTATATACAACCGCATATCTTTAAATGAGATTTCGTTTCGCAATACCCTAAGTAGTAGGGGAAGTAGTTGACAAATACTGTTTTTTTACTGGAGCGATTTTTGGCAGTGAACAAAGCGAACCGCCCAAAAAACCGGGCCAGGAAAAAACGGTATTTGTCGACTACTTCCCCTACTACTACTACTACTACTACGTGCTTTTGCGTTCTTTTCGAAGGTCTATTAGGATATTTCTACCTCTAAGGTGAATAAGTAATTCCTGATCAGGCCATTGTTCAGGCAAGAAGGTTCCAGCCCTGCTCAAAATACTAGATATAACAAAATTATACTTTTGAATATCAGCCTGTCAGACAGATATTTAAGTTATATCACAATTATAGAACGCACTCATAATCTTTGATTAGGGCTCGTAAAAAACAAGGTCGCAAGAACGACACAAACATTATCACAGGTGCACGACAAAACAAAAGATTTAAGAATAAAACGTTTCCACGGCAAACGGAAAAGGCGTTCGAGAACCGAGTGTTCCACACATGTGCGTTAACCTTGGCTTGCCAAAACTAAGCTTTCCTATAAAAGCATAATTTTTAAAAACATATCTGTTGGCTGCAATAGACTAGTTTTAGGGCTAGTAAAAATAGGGGTCCATGGACCCAGGTTTATGTTTTGTACTTTCCCGCCACAACCACCATCTATGGAGAGGCAATTGTCCTGTGTTAGCATCATAACTTTTTTCTATTAACCTTTATCTTAATCTTGGTTGGTAGTTTTCTAAACATTTTATGCGCCGGAAAAGGCGTAAATTTATCCCGAAATAAACGGATAAAACAGGATCAATCTTAAACACGGAGCGATCCTATAAAAGGCAAGGACACGCCCCTTGAAGCACTTTGTTGGCTTTCCTGTGCAATGGTGGAAAGCCAGAATAACGGTCGCATAACATAGAAGTCCTGGAGAAATAGCCTATTTTTCGTCAAACCAACGGAGTCATTTACGTAGAATAATATAAGATAAATAATAAAGATACAGTGAAAATAAAACTTAATATTAATACCACAGACGATGGCTTTGGAAGAACAAAAACGATGAATTATCTTCGTCGTCACTGCACGCGGAACATTCGAATTTCGCCGCTAACTAAAATAACAAAGCTGATGCCTGCCGCGAGCTATCTGTTTCCATTTATCTCATGCTGAGAACGAAACGAAATCTCGTAAGAGGTGATTTTGGTTAGCCTGTGAACACAGACGGATTTTGTTGGGATATTCAAAATTATTCAGGTTTATGAGCGTTATGATAATGCAAACAAAATGCAAATTGAACAACACTGAGTTATTCTTCAAACTGTTCCATATTCAGAGCAAAGAAATTGGAATCAGCGAGTACTACGAAAAACAACAGAACTTGAAAAATGGCAAAGTGAGATTTCGCCTGAATGTTGACGTTAGAAAGGTCGACTGAATTTTAGCTGCAAGAGTACAATAGCAGCTAATGTTGACGTTACGGAATCTCTTTTACATAACTGGCTGAAGAATAACCATATTACCATAGATAAAATATATTACCTTCGTAGTCTGTTTGTATTTTTTTACGAATTTCAGATTTCAAATTTATTTCTCAACCACAGAAAATCGGCACTGAGAAAAACAGAATCCTGTGGCAATTCGATAAAATTAGATTTGAGTGAATAAGCCAATCAAATGGGAGCATTGGCCGTCCGTTGGGATTTGTGATTGACAGGCTGAACACCTCAGCCTCGTTATATAGGATCGCGCCGTGTTTAAAAAGCCGAAGAAACTGAAAAAAATTGGTTATCGGTCACGGTCAAGACACGATGACGTAGTTGTAACACTAAGAAATGCAGCACTTTTACTTTTTTACTATTTTTTTCCATAAAATTGTTATCTTTTGCCCAACGCTGCGTGAATTTGTTAATTCTTCACATTCTTCCTGCGCTTCATTGATTGAGTAGACGTATTAATTTATAATTCATCACAAGCACAGGGTATACTGGGGTATACTTTCCGATGAAAAATCATCGGAAGAAGCGCTACTTCTATCTCCTCGACCTCGATGCTGAGGGTCTCGGGGAAACAAAACTCACTATTTCCCTTGGGGCCAGTCATTAAGTACCACTTATTGTCATTAAGCTCTCTGGAACCTCGATCTAATATCACTGGATTTTGTCGGCCCAAAGGTAACACGAATGGATGAACGGTAGGAGGGACCTAAAGAAGGAGTAATAGTCAATGTCCTACCTACACTGAGAAAATGACATTTTCTGAGTAAACCTTGAAACTTCACTGGTAATTTTCTCGAAAACGCTCTCATGGATTTTTTTTACAATTTTTCCATCGTTGAGGCAACTATGTCAAGTCCAAGATCCCGACGTCGTATTTCGGAAATTGCCCTCGTGGCAAATTATTCGGTCTTACGTAAAATGGGGCATGGCGTCCTTACGTTGCTATTGTAACTGAGATATTAGTGAAATATACCCCATTTGAAACTTTCATCTTTCTCTAGCACACCACTAACGTTTGATTTTCTGTTGGATTGATAATGGTGGTGCTCTAGTAGCTCAAAGTTGAGCGGTATCGTTAATCAAAAATTGGATCGAACCACATTAAACAAGAACAGTTTCTTTTTAATGTCAAAGCATTTGTTTTGTTCTAAACCGAACTCAACACCCTATAACACTTGTAACAAGAATAATTACAGTACACATGTACGTTATTAGGATTGCAGATAGTTTTGTCAAGCCATTTTGAACACAACTTAGCTATGGCGATAAGTAAACATTATCTGCACGAAGTAGTAGTACGTCATCAAAATTATAGTAATGTCAAAGCATTTATTTTGTTCAAAACGAGGCTTAACACCTTGTAACCGTTGCAACAATAATGATGATATGTTAATAGGATTGCAGATAGTTTTGCCAAGCCATTTTGAACACAACTTAACCATGGCAATGTGCAAACATTATCTGTATGAAGTAGTAGTACATCAAAATTATAACAATGTCAAAGCATTTGTTTTGTTCTAAACCAGACTCAACACCTTGTAATACTGGCAACAAGAATATTGAGAGTATGTTAATAGAATTGCAATTAGTTTTGTCAAGTCATTATTGTTCTACAAGCCCTGCACTGAGGACACGAGCTTCGTTTTACGGCTGTAAGAGAGTTTTAATCTTAACAGACTCAGCAGGCCGTTTGTTACGATGTCCTCTGCTAGAGGATGGTCACCTCAAAAACCAAGTGTGTGCAACAAAACATCTTGAAACATTGTTACAGTAACACAAGCCTCTGGTTCTTCTTCAATGAATGCTTGAACATAGCAGGTGTTCTTGCATTTGGAAACGTCTTGAGTCAGGTTCTATAATCATTAATAGTAATAATTTTAAGGTTTAATGCATCTGCAACACCTTGAATGATTAGATTATCACCCCGTGTTTCTTGTTTAGACACATTTTCCAAGTAGTCAAGCCATGATCGGTCAAGATTACTTTCAATGAACCTTTCTGGGTTTTGCCTCAAATAATTTACCCCGGCAGCTCTTATATACAAATGATGTGTTGGATCATTAAACAGCTGATGAGAAATAACATGTAAGAAACAAGTTCTTTGACCACCCATTTCAACTCGAATGAGGCCGTAAAGAAGAAATTTAGTTTCCAAAATTGTTAATGGTGATAATGCACTTTGTTCGTGGGTGAGATTTTTTTAATTTGGGACCTGGATTGAGCTCTTAATCTCCTGAGAGTAATATGCCTTGCTTCACTTCATTAAATGTTGTGTTTTTGCTACAGTTGCATGCCTTCATAAGACTGAATACGTGTGTCAAAGTAAAATGGCCCAAATTGGAATTCTTAAATCTTTTTTAATTAAGCCTAAGTCTCCCCTTTCGAATTAAAGTCACCAAAACACATGTAATTCTGTCAAATATAAAGTAATATGAAAATGACACTTTGTGATGCTTATTCATAACGAGCATTGAATCTCGTTATCCTGCAATTCTGGACATAAGTGCATTTGATGGCTAATGATCTCTACACCTACTTACTTTGCTCTTTGCTCCTCCCGGAGCATAGGCTACCAACAATAACTGGCCAGTCTCCTCTGTCCTGCGCTATCTTTCAAGTTGTTTCCATGCGTGTCCAGTCCTTTTAATATCCTTTTCAAGCTCCGTCGCCAGGTGTTTCGTGGTCCCCTCTCTTTCGTTGACCTTGGGGGTTCCAGTTCAGGGCTTAACGACCAATGTTACCAGGTGGTCTGAGTAGCGTATTGCGAAGCCATCTCCATCTCCATCTCTGTGCTTAAGTCTAAATGCCTTTTCAAACAATTCCTAGCACTTTGTCTATACACTTTAATTATTGGAATTGAATCAGGGCTAGCAACTTCATGACAATTTGTGTTGACACTAGTTTGTTATTTACCACAGCTTTCAAAATTGGTGTTCGTTTAGTTTGCAGAGCTAATGCCGTAAACACTGGTTTGATAGTCAACATCAGCCTGATTTTTGTTGCTACCGTTGGCAATTCCATTAACTACTTGTCATAACAGCCAACGAGTCTCAACCGTAGGCTAATTTATATCACAAAAAAGGTAATATACCCTGTCGTTTTCAGAAATCCTCTCAGGAGGCTCAAATATTCTCTTACGCGAACTCAAATATCCTCTTTCGAGGCTCATTTCTCGTTATGTAGTCTTTCTTCAGCGTTCACTTTTTCGGTTGAGCCAAATATGATGTAGCTTGTAGAAATCGAGAGCAATGCGACTTTTGAAACCAGTGGAGCATGTTAGCGATTCGTCTAAAACTGCTACCCAAAACTGGAAACAACCGACCAAAACTCGGCACGCAACTAAAATGGAAACGAACACTTACCAGGTTAGAGGAAAGAAGAAACGCCCAAAAAACCAAAATGATAGGAATCCACATGTGCGAGTTGCATGTAAACGTCCGTTGCGACTGTTATGAGAAAGTTCACGGACTGACTCACGCACACGATCGCAAAAAATTTACGTTGCTATAGCACCGTAACCGCAAAAAAAAAAATGGTGTTCAATGTAGCCTACGAAAAGATTGACGTAGCTGAGTCCAATTTTGGGGCCCATTTTAAGGCCCCAAAACTTGAATAATTAACAGGTCCTCGAATTACTTGTGACTCGCCACTTGAAATCCTTAACACCGTAGTTACTATCCCAGAAAATCTTCCGCTTTCCAACTCAGAGAAATCCGTCCTTACTAACTGCTTGAATTTTGTTCCTATATCCAAAACACTCGACGAATTCTCCGCCAGTTCAGTGCTTTCTTACTTGATTAAGCCTTTTAATTCTCTGAGGAACATAGAGCCGCAACAACACTCCTTCAACGCACTCAGTTCGGTGAGGTCCTCTTCAGCTATGCCCATGTTGTTCCGTCATGGTCAGTTTCGGTCTTCTTACTTTTCGCTTTCCTTGTGGATTCCAGTCAAGGGCTTGCTTGGTGACGTTTGAGAGGGACTTTTTGAGTGTGTGGCGATACACCCCCATTTCCTTTTTCTGACCTCCACTTCAATGGGGCTTTCACCAGTCTTGTCCCAGAGGTCGTTGTTGGATATGACGTCTGGCCATCTAATCTTGATGATGTTTCTGAGACATCTGTTAGAAAGGTCGCAGGTTGTGGGTTTTTGACTTGGCAGTTTTCCATGTTTCGGAGCCATACAGCAGGACAGACTTGACGTTAGTGTTGAAGACTCTGATCCTGTTGTGGAGGGAGAGGACTGAAGAGTTCCAAACGGGGTTAGAAGGTGTTGAATGCATGTCTGGCCTTGTTGATCCGGCTCTTGATGTCTTCGTCTGTTCCTCCATATTCGTTGACGACACTGTCCAGGTAGACAAACTCTCCACCTCGTTTAGGTCTTTGTCGTGGAGTGTGATGGGGTCTTGTTTCCTGTTGTTTATTTGCATTACCTCCGTCTTCTTGGTGTTAATGTTAAGGCTCGTCTTCTCAGCTTATTCAGCGAGGCGGGGACAGCTTCTTCTGTGCGTCCTAGTGTCTGTGTGACAGGAGACTAATGTCGTCAGCGACGTCCAGGAGTGAAAGTCCACTGGATGCCGGTCTTCTTGTCTGATGTTGCCTCCTTCAAAATCCAGTCGACTACCAGAAGGAAGATGGTCGGCGACATTGAGCAGCCTTGACGAACCAGGTTTGTACATGGAATGTGTCCGTCAACTTCCCGTCACGTACGACCTGGTAGCTGGAGTTACCGTACAGTTGCTGCATGATGGAAATGAACTTCGAGGTGTGTGTGTGTGTGTCTAGTGGGGGGGGGGGGGGAGCCGCAGTGTTTAATGAGCCTCCAGATGACGTCTCGATCCACACTGTCGAATTCCTTTTGGAAGTCGACGACTATTGAGTACAGTGGCGTCTGCCATTCCAGCGACTGCTCGATGATGATTCGCAACGTGGCGATGTGGTCTGTGCAGGATCTGTCTTGGCGAAAGCCTGCCTGCTCCTCTCGTAGAGTTTTAGTCTAGGGCCTTCTTGAGTCTCTCCAGGATGGTTCTCGTCAGGATGGTGCTTGGGATAGAGAGCTGCATGATTCCCCGCCAGTGTTGCATGATAACAGGTCCCCTTTCTTCGGCAGTTTCACCAGGTACCCTTTTTTTTTCATTCCTCTTGGATCTGCGCGCGTCTCCCAGATCTTCATCAAGAGTGAGTGAGCCATCTCTGTGGAGGGCACCTGGACGTCACCTTTAGTGCTTCTGGCGAATTCCGTCTGGGCCCGTGTTGCCTTACCTGACTTCAAGGACATGATGGCTTTGCTGACCTCAGCCTTTGTGGGTGGATTGGTGCTGTCCTCTAGCTGGTTTGCTGCTGGTGGGATGTCAGGTGGGACTGGAGGTGGAATGAATGAATGAAATCTTTATTTAAAACACGGTAAAATATCAGTATATCCATGGACAACAAAGAAGAAATTCATCTTAAGTAAAATTTTCTCTTTACTGGTTTACATATCTGCCGTGTGGGAGTCCGATACAGTGAGTCATATATCAATTCTTCTCTTGAAGTTGCGTAGAGATTTTGTAGTGCGGATATCCTCAGGAAGATCGTTCCAAAGAGAAGCTCCACTAAAATTGAAACTACGCTCAAATAGTCAGTTCTCGCTTTCGGCAAGAACAATTTTTTGACTTGCGTCATGAAGATCAAAGGACAAAGTTCTCGGAGTGAGCATGTTACAAAGATAATTTGGGGGGAGCTTATTAACGCATTTGTACATTAAATTTGCCTTTTGCTTCGTCCTTCTAACGGATAAGTTATCCCAGCAGAGAGAGTAGAGAAGGTAGCTAGAGTTCGTATTATAACTTGATTTAGTAATTACTCTGGCAGCGCGATTTGTAGTTTTGTAGATTCTCACTCAGCTGTTGAGACAAGCCATCCCAGACAACACTGCAGTAATCAAAATGTGGTTCGATAAGACCTTTGTATATTTTAATAGCGGAGTGCGGTGGGGGTCTGTTGAGAGTCTCTTGGAAGTGTTCTGCCCATCTTGCTGTCTCTTTGGCTTCATCTGTGATGGTCTCGCCGTTCTTTTCTTTCACTGGTCTTGAGGGGACCTTGTTCTTCCCTGACAGTGTTCTTGTGATCTCATACAGTCTACAGTCTACAGTCTGTTTCTGGTTATCTGTAAGGTCGTGTATGAAGCTCGGCTTGTCCGCTCTGGTGCTTTTCACGACCTGTCGGTTCAACTCCCATTTTGAAACCCATGGCCACACCATCTGTTTGCTTATAATTATTACCAGCGAATGAACAACAGTTTAGTGTTAACACTAGTTCATTCAGGCCAAGCAGTGTTTCCGAGCTTGGGTCGATTAAATATCCACAGTGTACTGCTATTATTATTATATTTTCCTTCCCCATGTTTTGACGTACCAAAAACGTGTGAAATTTTACTTCTGATGGGATGCAAAATCTGAAGTCACAATAATTCCCAGTCTTCTGTTTTTTGTCTCGCGGGTTTGCACCCCACTGTTTTTTGGTGCATGAAGACACAGGGAAGGAAACTCGCTATCGAATATTTCCTGGCTATACTTATCAGTACAATGTGGAGATTTTATTTAGCTAATAATAATAATAATAATAATAATAATAATAATAATAATAATAATAATAATAATAATAATAATAATAATAATAATAATAATAACAAGATCTGTCATATCACTTTGACGATGGCTAAATAAAGAAAAATGTTTGAGGGCTAGAAGACCCTCGCCATAGGGGATGACGGTGTAAAGAGATCTAATGTGCATTTTGAAAATAAGTTTGTCTTTCCGCAGGAAATTGTAATGGCGCAAAATTTAAAGTGCGTGTTGGCTGTCTTTAACGTATGGCGGCAAAGATCTGACAATATGTGCCATAATTTTATCTAAATAGCTGGAAATGAGTTCAGTAGGGCAGCTACAGGCAGAAACGATCTGGGTTGTTAGGTTTGTGAATTTCAGGTAAAACGTAGATACCTGGTGTTCTAGGAGTAGTAATGATGAAATTGGCAGCAGTTGTCGGCAATCCTTGTTTGACTATAATGGCATTAAAAGTGCTCTTGACAATTTGCTGCTTAGTGGAAGTGAGATCTATTTCCACTTTAGCAGAAAAAGAGGTATCCGAACGTTGCCGCAAAGCTCCTTTTGGCCAGAGACCGCCCGCCAAACCGCAAAAGCGTTGCCTTTGTCGACCGCTTTGATAATTATATCTAACGCCGCCCTCTCTTCCGAGGAGAAGTTGGAAAATTTGGTGTTACGACTAAAATTAAATTTATTGATGTCATGGCATTTATTAATGAAAAAATCTTAACAGGCGAACTGGCTCGCTGGAGGAGTACACTTCGCCTTTCGAGTCTGGAGCGTCTCGAAAGTATCTTTGTCCGAGGTGTTAGAATCATCCTGTTTATCGTGGAAAAAAGCTTCAAGTTGAACAGGGCGATCGAGAAATAATTTAACATCTTACTGAACTAGTGTCCGGGTAGATTGAGCTTGATAGCCTTGGTAGTCAGTCCGTCTAGGAGAAGAAAAACTCTGATCTTAAACCACGGGTGGATGTAGCTTGTTAGCCTTGGTTTGCAATCCATCTACGAAAAGGAAAACACAGACAACAAACCAACCGGCCCTCCAGGTTTGGGGGTTGGGCGCGGGGCTAACAACCCAGTCCCAGCAGAGACCGAGGAAAAGGAGGCACGATTCTACGAACAGCTCCAGACAGTAATGGATAAGCTGCCAAGAAGAGACCTGTAGATTCTATTGGGTGACCTCAACGCAAAAGTGGGGACAGACAACACCAACAGAAAACTCGTCATGGGAAAACATGGAGTTGGCGTCCAGAACAAAAATGGAAAGCGACTGACTGAGTTCTGCACCTTCAACGACCTGGTCATTGGAGGTACTATCTTACAGTACAAGCAGATCCACAAGATGGCATGGACATCACCAGATGGGAAAACTGAGAACCAAATCGATCACGTGACCATCGGAAGAAAGTCGAGGAGGAGCTTGCTGGACGTCAGAGTCAAACGAAGAGCAGACGCATCACCTGGTTGTGGCAGATCTGAAGGTCAAGCTGAAAGTCTACAGAGACCGAGCAGACAGGCCATCCATAACTACATCGTACACAGCCTGAAAGACAAAACAGAGGCTGAGATCTTCCAATGTGAACTAAGAAACCGGTTTTACGCACTCGCCCTCCAACTAGAAGAATCAGTAGAGGAGACATCCAGTGGCCTGAGGGATACCTGGAAGGCAACTTGCAACGAGGTCCTGGGGAAGAAAACTACACAACACAAAGAGCGGCTATCAGCCAATACCTGGACCCTCATCTACGAGAGGAAACAGCTTAAGAACGGCATCAACCAGACCCAAGAACTGCAACAGAAGCACGATCTACAGGCCCAGTACTGGGAGTTGAACCGACAGGTCGTGAAAAGCACCAGAGCGGACAAGCCGAGCTTCATACACGACCTTACAGAATAACCAGAAACAGACTGTAGACTGTAGACTGTATGAGATCACAAGAACACTGTCAGGGAAGAACAAGGTCCCCTCAAGACCAGTGAAAGAAAAGAACGGCGAGACCATCACAGATGAAGCCAAAGAGACAGCAAGATGGGCAGAACACTTCCAAGAGACTCTCAACAGACCCCCACCGCACTCCGCTATTAAAATATACAAAGGTCTTATCGAACCACATTTTGATTACTGCAGTGTTGTCTGGGATGGCTTGTCTCAACAGCTGAGTGAGAATCTACAAAAACTACAAAATCGCGCTGCCAGAGTAATTACTAAATCAAGTTATAATACGAACTCTAGCTACCTTCTCTACTCTCTCTGCTGGGATAACTTATCCGTTAGAAGGACGAAGCAAAAGGCAAATTTAATGTACAAATGCGTTAATAAGCTCCCCCCAAATTATCTTTGTAACATGCTCACTCCGAGAACTTTGTCCTTTGATCTTCATGACGCAAGTCAAAAAATTGTTCTTGCCGAAAGCGAGAACTGACTATTTGAAGCGTAGTTTCAATTTTAGTGGAGCTTCTCTTTGGAACGATCTTCCTGAGGATATCCGCACTACAAAATCTCTACGCAACTTCAAGAGAAGAATTGATATATGACTCACTGTATCGGACTCCCACACGGCAGATATGTAAACCAGTAAAGAGAAAATTTTACTTAAGATGAATTTCTTCTTTGTTGTCCATGGATATACTGATATTTTACCGTGTTTTAAATAAAGATTTCATTCATTCATTCCACCTCCAGTCCCACCTGACATCCCACCAGCAGCAAAACCAGCTAGAGGACAGCACCAATCCACCCACAAAAGGCTGAGGTCAGCAAAGCCATCATGTCCTTGAAGTCAGGTAAGGCAACGGGCCCAGACGGAATTCCGCCAGAAGCACTAAAGGTGGACCGTCCAGGTGCCCTCCACAGAGATGGCTCACTCACTCTTGATGAAGATCTGGGAGACCGCGCGCAGATCCAAGAGGAATGAAAAAAAAAGGGTACCTGGTGAAACTGCCGAAGAAAGGGGAACCTGTTATCATGCAACAACTGGCGGGGAATCATGCAGCTCTCTATCCAAGCACCATCCTGACGAGAACCATCCTGGAGAGACTCAAGAAGGCCCTAGACTAAACTCTACGAGAGGAGCAGGCAGGCTTTCGCCAAGACAGATCCTGCCACAGACCACATCGCCCACGTTGCGAATCATCATCGAGCAGTCGCTGGAATGGCAGACGCCACTGTACTCAATAGTCGTCGACTTCCAAAAGGAATTCGACAGTGTGGATCGAGACGTCATCTGGAGCTCATTAAACACTGCGGCTCCCCCCCCCCCCCCCCCTAGACACACACACACACACCTCGAAGTTCATTTCCATCATGCAGCAACTGTACGGTAACTCCAGCTACCAGGTCGTACGTGACGGGAAAGTTGACGGACACATTCCATGTACAAACCTGGTTCGTCAAGGCTGCTCAATGTCGCCGACCATCTTCCTTCTGGTAGTCGACTGGATTTTGAAGGAGGCAACATCAGACAAGAAGACCGGCATCCAGTGGACTTTCACTCCTGGACGTCGCTGACGACATTAGTCTCCTGTCACACAGACACTAGGACGCACAGAAGAAGCTGTCCCGCCTCGCTGAATAAGCTGAGAAGACGAGCCTTAACATTAACACCAAGAAGACGGAGGTAATGCAAATAAACAACAGGAAACAAGACCCCATCACACTCCACGACAAAGACCTAAACGAGGTGGAGAAGTTTGTCTACCTGGACAGTGTCGTCAACGAATATGGAGGAACAGACGAAGACATCAAGAGCCGGATCAACAAGGCCAGACATGCATTCAACACTTCTACCCCGTTTGGAACTCTTCAGTCCTCTCCCTCCACAACAGGATCAGAGTCTTCAACACTAACGTCAAGTCTGTCCTGCTGTATGGCTCCGAAACATGGAAAACTGCCAAGTCAAAAACCCACAACCTGCGACCTTTATCAACAGATGTCTCAGAAACATCATCAAGATTAGATGGCCAGACGTCATATCCAACAACGACCTCTGGGACAAGACTGGTGAAAGCCCCATTGAAGTGGAGGTCAGAAAAAGGAAATGGGGGTGTATCGGCCACACACTCAAAAAGTCCCTCTCAAACGTCACCAAGCAAGCCCTTGACTGGAATCCACAAGGAAAGCGAAAAGTAAGAAGACCGAAACTGACCATGACGGAACAACATGGGCATAGCTGAAGAGGACCTCACCGAACTGAGTGCGTTGAAGGAGTGTTGTTGCGGCTCTATGTTCCTCAGAGAATTAAAAGGCTTAATCAAGTAAGAAAGCACTGAACTGGCGAGAATTCGTCGAGTGTTTTGATATAGGAACAAAATTCAAGCAGTTAGTAAGGACGGATTTCTCTGAGTTGGAAGCGGAAGATTTTCTGGGATAGTAACTACGGTGTTAAGGATTTCAAGTGGCGAGTCACAAGTAATTCGAGGACCTGTTAATTATTCAAGTTTTGGGGCCTTAAAATGGGCCCCCAAAATTGGACTCAGCTACGTCAATCTTTTCGTAGGCTACATTGAACACCATTTTTTTTTTTGCGGTTACGGTGCTATAGCAACGTAAATTTTTTGCGATCGTGTGCGTGAGTCAGTCCGTGAACTTTCTCATAACAGTCGCAACGGACGTTTACATGCAACTCGCACATGTGGATTCCTATCATTTTGGTTTTTTGGGCGTTCTTCTTTCCTCTAACCTGGTAAGTGTTCGTTTCCATTTTAGTTGCGTGCCGAGTTTTGGTCGGTTGTTTCCAGTTTTGGGTAGCAGTTTTAGACGAATCGCTAACATGCTCCACTGGTTTCAAAAGTCGCATTGCTCTCGATTTCTACAAGCTACATCATATTTGGCTCAACCGAAAAAGTGAACGCTGAAGAAAGACTACATAACGAGAAATGAGCCTCGAAAGAGGATATTTGAGTCGCGTAAGAGAATATTTGAGCCTCCTGAGAGGATTTCTGAAAACGACAGGGTATATTACCTTTTTTGTGATATAAAATTAGCCTACGGTTGAGACTCGTTGGCTGTTATGACAAGTAGTTAATGGAATTGCCAACGGTAGCAACAAAAATCAGGCTGATGTGACTATCAAACCAGTGTTTACGGCATTAGCTCTGCAAACTAAACGAACACCAATTTTGAAAGCTGTGGTAAATAACAAACTAGTGTCAACACAAATTGTCATGAAGTTGCTAGCCCTGATTCAATTCCAATAATTAAAGTGTATAGACAAAGTGCTAGGAATTGTTTGAAAAGGCAATTTAGACTTAAGCACAGAGATGGAGATGGAGATGGCTTCGCAATACGCTACTCAGACCACCTGGTAACATTGGTCGTTAAGCCCTGAACTGGAACCCCCAAGGTCAACGAAAGAGAGGGGACCACGAAACACCTGGCGACGGAGCTTGAAAGGATATTAAAAGGACTGGACACGCATGGAAACAACTTGAAAGATAGCGCAGGACAGAGGAGACTGGCCAGTTATTGTTGGTAGCCTATGCTCCGGGAGGAGCAAAGAGCAAAGTAAGTAGGTGTAGAGATCATTAGCCATCAAATGCACTTATGTCCAGAATTGCAGGATAACGAGATTCAATGCTCGTTATGAATAAGCATCACAAAGTGTCATTTTCATATTACTTTATATTTGACAGAATTACATGTGTTTTGGTGACTTTAATTCGAAAGGGGAGACTTAGGCTTAATTAAAAAAGATTTAAGAATTCCAATTTGGGCCATTTTACTTTGACACACGTATTCAGTCTTATGAAGGCATGCAACTGTAGCAAAAACACAACATTTAATGAAGTGAAGCAAGGCATATTACTCTCAGGAGATTAAGAGCTCAATCCAGGTCCCAAATTAAAAAAATCTCACCCACGAACAAAGTGCATTATCACCATTAACAATTTTGGAAACTAAATTTCTTCTTTACGGCCTCATTCGAGTTGAAATGGGTGGTCAAAGAACTTGTTTCTTACATGTTATTTCTCATCAGCTGTTTAATGATCCAACACATCATTTGTATATAAGAGCTGCCGGGGTAAATTATTTGAGGCAAAACCCAGAAAGGTTCATTGAAAGTAATCTTGACCGATCATGGCTTGACTACTTGGAAAATGTGTCTAAACAAGAAACACGGGGTGATAATCTAATCATTCAAGGTGTTGCAGATGCATTAAACCTTAAAATTATTACTATTAATGATTATAGAACCTGACTCAAGACGTTTCCAAATGCAAGAACACCTGCTATGTTCAAGCATTCATTGAAGAAGAACCAGAGGCTTGTGTTACTGTAACAATGTTTCAAGATGTTTTGTTGCACACACTTGGTTTTTGAGGTGACCATCCTCTAGCAGAGGACATCGTAACAAACGGCCTGCTGAGTCTGTTAAGATTAAAACTCTCTTACAGCCGTAAAACGAAGCTCGTGTCCTCAGTGCAGGGCTTGTAGAACAATAATGACTTGACAAAACTAATTGCAATTCTATTAACATACTCTCAATATTCTTGTTGCCAGTATTACAAGGTGTTGAGTCTGGTTTAGAACAAAACAAATGCTTTGACATTGTTATAATTTTGATGTACTACTACTTCATACAGATAATGTTTGCACATTGCCATGGTTAAGTTGTGTTCAAAATGGCTTGGCAAAACTATCTGCAATCCTATTAACATATCATCATTATTGTTGCAACGGTTACAAGGTGTTAAGCCTCGTTTTGAACAAAATAAATGCTTTGACATTACTATAATTTTGATGACGTACTACTACTTCGTGCAGATAATGTTTACTTATCGCCATAGCTAAGTTGTGTTCAAAATGGCTTGACAAAACTATCTGCAATCCTAATAACGTACATGTGTACTGTAATTATTCTTGTTACAAGTGTTATAGGGTGTTGAGTTCGGTTTAGAACAAAACAAATGCTTTGACATTAAAAAGAAACTGTTCTTGTTTAATGTGGTTCGATCCAATTTTTGATTAACGATACCGCTCAACTTTGAGCTACTAGAGCACCACCATTATCAATCCAACAGAAAATCAAACGTTAGTGGTGTGCTAGAGAAAGATGAAAGTTTCAAATGGGGTATATTTCACTAATATCTCAGTTACAATAGCAACGTAAGGACGCCATGCCCCATTTTACGTAAGACCGAATAATTTGCCACGAGGGCAATTTCCGAAATACGACGTCGGGATCTTGGACTTGACATAGTTGCCTCAACGATGGAAAAATTGTAAAAAAAATCCATGAGAGCGTTTTCGAGAAAATTACCAGTGAAGTTTCAAGGTTTACTCAGAAAATGTCATTTTCTCAGTGTAGGTAGGACATTGACTATTACTCCTTCTTTAGGTCCCTCCTACCGTTCATCCATTCGTGTTACCTTTGGGCCGACAAAATCCAGTGATATTAGATCGAGGTTCCAGAGAGCTTAATGACAATAAGTGGTACTTAATGACTGGCCCCAAGGGAAATAGTGAGTTTTGTTTCCCCGAGACCCTCAGCATCGAGTCGAGGAGATAGAAGTAGCGCTTCTTCCGATGATTTTTTCATCGGAAAGTATACCCCAGTATACCCTGTGCTTGTGATGAATTATAAATTAATACGTCTACTCAATCAATGAAGCGCAGGAAGAATGTGAAGAATTAACAAATTCACGCAGCGTTGGGCAAAAGATAACAATTTTATGGAAAAAAATAGTAAAAAAGTAAAAGTGCTGCATTTCTTAGTGTTACAACTACGTCATCGTGTCTTGACCGTGACCGATAACCAATTTTTTTCAGTTTCTTCGGCTTTTTAAACACGGCGCGATCCTATATAACGAGGCTGAGGTGTTCAGCCTGTCAATCACAAATCCCAACGGACGGCCAATGCTCCCATTTGATTGGCTTATTCACTCAAATCTAATTTTATCGAATTGCCACAGGATTCTGTTTTTCTCAGTGCCGATTTTCTGTGGTTGAGAAATAAATTTGAAATCTGAAATTCGTAAAAAAATACAAACAGACTACGAAGGTAATATATTTTATCTATGGTAATATGGTTATTCTTCAGCCAGTTATGTAAAAGAGATTCCGTAACGTCAACATTAGCTGCTATTGTACTCTTGCAGCTAAAATTCAGTCGACCTTTCTAACGTCAACATTCAGGCGAAATCTCACTTTGCCATTTTTTCAAGTTCTGTTGTTTTTCGTAGTACTCGCTGATTCCAATTTCTTTGCTCTGAATATGGAACAGTTTGAAGAATAACTCAGTGTTTGTTCAATTTGCATTTTGTTTGCATTATCATAACGCTCATAAACCTGAATAATTTTGAATATCCCAACAAAATCCGTCTGTGTTCACAGGCTAACCAAAATCACCTCTTACGAGATTTCGTTTCGTTCTCAGCATGAGATAAATGGAAACAGATAGCTCGCGGCAGGCATCAGCTTTGTTATTTTAGTTAGCGGCGAATTCGAATGTTCCGCGTGCAGTGACGACGAAGATAATTCATCGTTTTTGTTCTTCCAAAGCCATCGTCTGTGGTATTAATATTAAGTTTTATTTTCACTGTATCTTTATTATTTATCTTATATTATTCTACGTAAATGACTCCGTTGGTTTGACGAAAAATAGGCTATTTCTCCAGGACTTCTATGTTATGCGACCGTTATTCTGGCTTTCCACCATTGCACAGGAAAGCCAACAAATGCTTCAAGGGGGCGTGTCCTTGCCTTTTATAGGATCGCTCCGTGTTTAAGATTGATCCTGTTTTATCCGTTTATTTCGGGATAAATTTACGCCTTTTCCGGCGCATAAAATGTTTAGAAAACTACCAACCAAGATTAAGATAAAGGTTAATAGAAAAAAGTTTATGATGCTAACACAGGACAATTGCCTCTCCATAGATGGTGGTTGTGGCGGGAAAGTACAAACATAACCTGGTCCATGGACCCCTATTTTTACTAGCCCTAAAACTAGTCTATTGCAGCCAACAGATATGTTTTTAAAAATTATGCTTTTATAGGAAAGCTTAGTTTTGGCAAGCCAAGGTTAACGCACATGTGTGGAACACTCGGTTCTCGAACGCCTTTTCCGTTTGCCGTGGAAACGTTTTATTCTTAAATCTTTTGTTTTGTCGTGCACCTGTGATAATGTTTGTGTCGTTCTTGCGACCTTGTTTTTTACGAGCCCTAATCAAAGATTATGAGTGCGTTCTATAATTGTGATATAACTTAAATATCTGTCTGACAGGCTGATATTCAAAAGTATAATTTTGTTATATCTAGTATTTTGAGCAGGGCTGGAACCTTCTTGCCTGAACAATGGCCTGATCAGGAATTACTTATTCACCTTAGAGGTAGAAATATCCTAATAGACCTTCGAAAAGAACGCAAAAGCACGTAGTAGTAGTAGTAGTAGTAGGGAAGTAGTCGACAAATACCGTTTT